>JARVZY010003693.1:0-28626 GCA_030686995.1 Artemisia argyi | reverse complement strand
CCTTGAAAACTTTCATAAACAGATTTTTAAGGGGTGTTTGGCACTGCTTGAATTGGTATGTTATTATTGCTATTTGGAGCTAAATCTTGTTGGTTCATTGTCCTTAGGCTCATATCAATTCAAATTGACAATTGCCTTGGTCACTTTTAAAGAAAAAGTCAAAATTGGACACCAATCCCTTCAACAGCTTCACTGTTGGAGTTTGGATTGCCAAATCTCCATTTTAGATAAAGAAAGTGTTAAGATTGCTGGAAATAGTTTCATTTTATCATAGAACATTATCATCATTAGCCTAGGTTCATTATAAATTCACATAAGTCAAAGTTTAAAAAAACTAAGAAAGTCAAAAAACTCATTTGCAGGGTGACTCATTTATGGCATGGATGAACAAACAAGTCTTGATGACGTGGAAACTGATCAAAGTTTAACAAACAAGTCAAAGTTTAAAAAAACTGATCAAGACAGCGCCCAGACATGTTTATGACATGGATGAACAAACAAGTCTTGATGACGTGGAAACACATTTGCAGGGTGACTCATTTATGGGTCCTCAACATGACGAAACAATGGATATTGAATTGGTTAGAGGTGGTTTCGATGGAACTGTTGTGGACAACAATGACTTAGTTATTGCCGATGAAGAAGATCCAGTTGAAGCAGCTTAATGATTTCAATTAGCTAAATAGTAATACTCCCTGTTTTTATTTAAAATTAGTTGTTAAGAATCAATTACAAGCCTCATTACTGTTTATATAACTCTTGCTTATACATTTCTTATTTCCCCTATTGTGGCTTAGTTGTCCTTTTAGTGCATTATCAGTCATCTAGTTTGCTTTAAATTTAGGTAATTTTAACTTTTTAGCTTCTTGTTATTTATATTTTCACTTTAAGATCTCAAAACAGCCCTGCTTAAGGGGTGTTTGGCTCAAATGGGTCAAACGGGTCAATATGGCTTATCACTGTTCATGTGCACATTAGGATAGTTCAATCTTGCCTTATATGATCTAGATAAGGTGTTTGTGGCTTATATTTATCTGTTTTAAGGATTTGTAAGATTTGAGTTCTTTAGTGCACAAGTAAGGTAGTTGCTGATCTATAATAAGCCCTTACAACCATAAGATCAATTGGTGCTTGTTTTTGTGTTCCTTATATTCACTTTAACCCACTTGGTTGAGTTTGAAAGGGCTGCAAATACTTTGTTAAGTTTTTAGATCAGTCTGCAGCATTCTAGGTGATAGTTATTCTCTAAATGCCCATATTAAGAGCTTAATTTCTGCTTATTCACTGTTGTTTCTCTTCTGATTTTTGTTTCCTTTAGTAGCTTATACTACTGACTTGAGAATTCTGAGCTTAATTGGGATTCTAGATCTTATCTTGTTGCTTTAATTTGGTCTGCTAATCACCCCAGTAGGACTGAGATGCCCTGCACTCAGTCCTTTTTGCTTATTCATTGTAATCAGTGCTCATGGCTTAGTATAGTAGCTTATTCTGGTGTTTTTTAATCAAGCCTAGTTTATTTTGTGAGTGCAATTCTGACCGTGTATTCACTTTACAGCAATAATGCACCAAATTAACCATTATCATTGATAGATAAGGATAATACAAAGACAGATAACCCATACATAAACTTCCAAAAGATTAAGACAGATAACAATACAAAGACAGATAACCCATTATCCTGATGGTTTTTTGACTCCAAATGTCTTCTTTTTTATTGCATCCCAAGTAACATTGTTAGCAAGACCTAACACTTGTATCCTTTTACCAGGAACTTGTTGAACTGGTTCAACATTTTTGCCTTTTGACTTCTTGCCTATTGACTTTTTGGCTTCTGACTTTGTTAATCCTTTGAATTTCCAATTAGGTGGAAAGTAATCAGCCCAAGTTGATTTTGAGCTTAACTCATCTTCAGAGCTTGACATAGGTGATGATTTAGAGCTTGAAGTGGTTATCACTTCTGCAACAAAATAATACTCATTATCAGTAAAATGACCACTTATAATTCAGAGAATGGACCACAAAATTTTTAAGATGATGAGTTAGAAAGATACTTGGTTGATTAGTATAGCTCATTGTTTTGGAATTGTGTGACCTACATTATTGTTTGACCGCATAATGTGGTTGTATAAATAGGGGCAATTAGGTTTTCAAAGTAAATGGCATTAATGGCTGGTTGTTAGACACATTTAGGTCTCAACCCATTGACTTTTACTTGTTGACTTATTCTGTTTTTACCCATTACTATCTCAGCAAACATCAACAACTGTAAATGCAGCCACACATATATCCCATAACAAGCATTTCATTACACAAAAGGTCATTACATCAAACCTACATAACAAGCATTTCATTTCACATTTTTGACAACAACATAACAGCAATAACCAAATACAAAACAACAACAATTTTCTTAAAAAAACCACACTAGACTTGCTTTCTTTCAACTCCAATTGCAGCAGAAACATTTCCTTCTCCATAGTTGATTTTTGAAAGTCAATCTCCCTTTCCAATTCTCTTATTTTTCCATTGAATGAGTACTTGTATTCTTTCAAACGTTTTTCCTTTTGAATCAACTTAAAAACCTCTTGTTTGTAATAGTCATTAGGCAACTCAGGATCTAGCCAGTAAAATGTCTTACATTTTGAATCCTATATGGTACAAACAACACACATCACTAATATCAACACTTATTACTTTCAGTTTTAAACAATGTACAAATAACTTACATTATAATACTCAACGCATCCAAGAAAACGCCTTAAAGGGAAATCAATTGTCCGTGAAGTCTGTCTAATTACTGGTTGATCATGTTCACAATGTGTTGGTGGTGGTGGCCGATAACTTCGATTGGAGGAGGAAGACATTTTAGTTTTTAATTGATTTAGGGTTTATAATTGGGGAAGAAATAATAGGGGAAGTATTATTATAATAAGGATTTAGTGGAAATATGAAAATTACTGTTACGAGCATTAAGCATGTGCTGAAGTCAAACTAATATACATCATATAGCTAAGCGACTTCAGATCAATAAACACAAACTAGTACATATCATGATCATGTATAATAAGTACACGTACTAGAATGGAACACTTTGGAAAGTACGTTGCAATTGTACGGCCAAATCCCTAAGTTTTGTTATCATAAAACTTTTCTGAATAAGCGTTCCATAAAACTGATCTTTTATGACTCAAATATCAAGTGTCCTATTATGGTGTATCAAGTTATGATACCCAAGTATCAAGTGTCATACTAACTAATGTTTAAATAAAACTTTTGTAAATAAGCGTTCTAAAAAACTGATATTTTATGACTCAAATAAGGAGTGTTCTATTATGGCGTATGATAATAAAACCACAACAAATAAGCATACCATAAAGGTTAATGTTAAAAGACACAGGTGTCAAGGGTCCTATTAATTTTTATTAAAATAAAACTTTTGCAACTAAGCGTTCTATAAAACTGAATAAGCGTTATAAAAAGCGGATGTTTTATGACTCTAAAAAGATGTGTCATATTATGGTGTATCATAAAAAAACCATTATGAATAAGCGTTCTATAAAGGTTAACGTTATAAGACTCTATTGTCAAGGGTCCTATTAACTTTTCTTATAATAAAAAACGTTTGCGAATAAGCGTTCCATAAAACCGATGTTTTATGACTCAAATATCAAGTGTCCTATGATGGTGTATCAATCTATGGGACCCAAGTGTCAACTGTCATATTAAGTTATGTTTTAATAATACGTTTGCGAATAAGCGTTCTAAATAATTAATGTTTTATGACTTATGTATCAAGTGTCCTATTATGGTGTATTGTAATAAAACCATAATGAATATGCATCCTTTAAGGGTCCTATTAAGTTTTGTTATAATAAAACTTTTGCGAATAAACGTTCTAAAATACTGATATTTTATGACTCAAAAATAAAATGTCCTATTATGATGTATGATACTAAAGCCATTATGCATAAGCGTCCTATAAAGGTTAACATTATAATACCCACGTCTTAAGGGTCCTATTAAGTTTTGTTATAATAAAACTTTTACAAATAATCATTTTAAAAAAATGATGCTATATGACTAAAAAATGAAATGTCCTATTATGGTGTACGATAATAAAACCATTGTACATAAGCGTCCTATAAAGGTTAACGTAATACCTACGTGTCAAAACTCCTATTAAATTTTGCTATAATAAAACTTTTTGTGAATAAGCGTTTTAACTAACTGATGTCTTATGACTCAAAACTCAAGTGTCCTATTATGGTGTATTATAATAAAACCATAATGAATAAACGTCCTATAAAGGTTAAAGTTATAAGACCCAAGTGTCAAGGGTCTTATTAGGTTATGTCATAATAGGACATCTAGTAAACAAGTGTCGTATTACACTATCACATAATGGGACACCAACAAATAAATGTCTTATAAAGTAATTTATTAGGATCCATATTTTAAGTGTCCTATTAAGTTATATGATAATAGGACCCCAAATCATCGACCATCCTATTATATAACTTTTTAGGACATCGCCTAAGTAGCAAATATTTAAAAAGGACTCTAAACGCTCATATGTCCTATTAAACAGTTTTTTAGGACTCCATTATCATACCATCCCACACAAAGGGTCCTAAAAAGCCACTTTTGTTGTAGTGCGGGTGGCTTGGTTTTCTTGATCGGTGGAAGAATGCTCTCGTGTCACAGAAGTGTTATGAGAAAATGGGTTCTGTGTGGTGACAACAATAGTCGGGTGGTTGGAGACTCTGGACGAGACCAAGTTAGAGGTCATGACTTCGGGAAAAGTCGGGAATGAAGAAACAACACGATGTGAACATTATGGCGGTTGGAGTTCAAATCGGGTGGCTTTGGATGTGGCCAGGGAAGAGGTCGTCGATCCGTGAAGAGTCAAGATGTTAATGAACGGTCCCAACGGGATGCCATGTGAGATGTTACAAGTGTGGTGAATTTGATTCGTGTGGAGCTAAAGACGACGACTTTGAATGTGACCGAGGTGGAGGTCAGGTATTCGGGAAAGGTCGAGAATCGAGATGGTTCGAAAAGAAGGTGATTAATGACGCTGTGAGTGAAGGATGTTAATAAATGATTAAGGGGGTGAATGTTGGATTAATCGTTTATGTCATAGGTCACGTAATCACGTATGCATGGCTGGAGCTTTGGAAATAATATATCTATGGTTTCATGTATTATATTAGTTAATAGTTTGAATTGGTAAGAGCTCTGACCGAATTTTATGAATGCACTTGCACGTTGCGTAGAAGTGCATGCTCATATTTACCTGGTCTTTAGTTAGTAGTAGGTTGTTGCTATTTTCATGCTTTAGTTGGTTTCTTGTGAAGGCTATATATAGGCCTCATGTTATAATAATAAAGGTGTGTTTCTTTGTAAACATCACTTTCATATATAAAAGTAGTGACTTTACTTTCATATCAGTGAGTTGAGTGTGAGGAGTGCCATCTATTTTCTACAGAGAGATATTTTCATAACCGGCGGTGGCCTCAACCGAAGAACCAAATATGTAGTATATACCGAAAGATTGCGGTATGAAACACTAATGTGTGTGTGACAGGTCGTTATGTGTTTATTTGTGATTCCGCATAACCATTTCCTTCCGGAATTTGGAGTTTCAATAAATATGTATTTTTTCTCTTTTCGGAGTGTGGAATTCAAAATGCAAACCCAACAGACAAGTACTACCATAGGATATCAGACGACCGCCGTAAGGATCAATATTTGCTTAATTAGTAATCACCGGTATTTGTAAAATAGGTACCGTATAGTAGATTGAATGTGTAACACGTCAAACCCCTTCGTGCATTTGTCGTGGACGCATCCCTTCAATTTGTGAGAAAAAAAAGCCGGTGCCAATGATGCAAAAAGTAAAGCGACTGTTAGGACGAAGCTCAACACGTAAAATGCTTGGTATTCTGGATCATGGATGAAGCTCAGACGTCTAACGGAAGTTGACCGAAGGACAAAAAGTTGTGAATTAAGGATCGTATCACACTTGATCATAGACTTATTAGATAAAAAATCTTAGATGGCAACTTGACATTAAGTCAAATGCATGCCCGATAGGCAAAATAATAAAGCTGAGAGAGGTTCATCGGAACTCAAGGTTTGGGTTTGTAGATTCGGTGCAATGATCTATTCCAAAATTCAAGAATGTTGGAACAAGTGAAAGGGGAATCGAAGAACGGCCTAAAAACAAGGCGAACAATATTTCGATCTTCAATGATGCTAGCTTAAGAAATGAATCTCGGTAGGTAAATGAGAGATGATGCGTAGGGATTGCACCAGGCTTTACCTCTCAAGGGATCTTGAGAAGCTTACAACCCCCACCAGGCAGTGTACCTGATCGATGTAGTATAGTATAATGACAAGTGCCGGGGGATTGATCGTTCAGCTAGGAATACTGTCGCTAGGATTAGAAAACCTAAATACTAGTTCTAGAGATGAGAGATGATTCTTTTTGTATTTTTATATTCTTTAGAAAGCAAGTAAAAATCTCGGGTTTGAAGGATTTTGGGCGGAATTAGTTGCTAGTCAACTAACCCAATACTAAGATGCAATCAAAATAAAATACTAAAATGAAAATAAACTATATTAAACTAAGGTTGTGAGCAATAAGTGGGAGAAATGTGTTTACTTAGATTTCACTACTCCCTAGACATCTTTTACACGTTAATTACTTGTTATAGTTGCATGGATGACGGATTGTATTCCTTAATACCATTCATGGGGTGGCGTACTTACTTCCCCAATCCTATCAGTGCCTACTTCACTCCTATGTCGAGCCTGCAAGAAGCTCCTAACATGAGATCATTAGAATTCACTCATGCATTAAATACAACCAATAAAACCTAGTACACATCGGTTCATGTTTCCTAAGACGTTCAAGTATGTTACCATTTGGAGATCTGCCAGTTTTCTTAAGCCTAACATTGAAATCATTCATCCAATACAACCATAAACAAGTAATCAACACATAATCAACATCTAGGTTTCATTAGATCTAAGCAAACACAAGATAAATCTAGCCTAGCATGGTGGAATCAAGACAAGCATAAGATATAGACAACCAACACATAGACATATTGATTGAATTAAAGGAAGACTTATCTCAATAACACATGTAAGGATTCAAGGGTTGAAAACCCTTGAAAAGCTGTAAAATTCGTACAAGGTTCGGTCTTAGGGTTTCTCCAAACTTGTTCCTTTTTTTTTAATGAAAATTAGAAAACTATATATAGATATTAGAGGCTGACGGCGTCAAGAACAAATGGGTGACGCCGTCATCTCGCCGCCAAAATAATCCTCGGACTGCCTTGATCTACATCTGACGCCGTCATGTAGTCCACTTTTGCAGGCCGTCACACATTTAACTGTTGACGCTCTACTTGTGACGCCTTCATGTTTGTACTGGGTCGTCATGATATTTACTCTTGACGCCGTCAAATTCTTCCTCTTGACGCCGTCAAACACTGTTCCCAGCATGGAAAATTAAGTCTTTGGCGTTTTCTTCACTTTTATGCTCCAAAAACGTCTAAATTGCTTTCTTTTCCAGATTTCACTCCCAAAGTACCTAAAATCACAAAAGGAACAATTTAGGGCAATATTTGATCAAATAAATTCAATTCCGGGCTTAAATGACCCCCTAAAAACGGATCATTTTTCACCTCATCATATACCCTTACACTTGAGATTTGCTTGTCCTCAAGCAAATGCGCTTTTATTCTAATCAAAATACAAGTTAGGGGTCATTTAACACTAATATAAAAGTAATTACAACAAATAATCGTTCCACTAAAGACCAAAGACAAGCACGGAGATCATACACTAGCACCTCACAAATAATGTTTAGATACTCACATCTCTCGGGTGTAATAAAGTATAAATTACAATATGGAAATGGAAGATATCTCTCACTACCTGTCATAGCAAAATAGATTACCATAGGCTTGGGTAAGGATCAAACCTCCACCACATGGCGTAAGCACCTAGGATAAACTATCAAAGAGGTCTTTTAAAGGGTTGTAACGTTAGGTGTAGGGATATGAAATACACGGTTTTGTTGCATATAGGCAGTCTTTAGTGGTGGCGAGTTAACAATCTTGGTCAATTACATGTACAATGTGGCGTTGCTATGCCAAGACTAGCCTCGACTTAAGCTAATAAATGAAAAATAACAAAAATATAAAATGAACATAGAATGAAAATGGATGGTAGTCAGTATGTTTTTTTTTTCTTTTTTTTTTCTATTTTTTTTTTATCTTTTCCTTGATTTTTTCGATTTTTTTTTTTTTTTTTTTTTTTTTTTTTTTTTTTTTTTTTTTTTTACATACACTCTTACCCTACCATCCAAAATAATACATCATAGGGAATGAACATTCCCCTTACACTTGAATTTTTACGTACTTTACAATAAACTAATCTAATGACTCGAATTAAGAAAATCAAAACACTTGGAGCACTTTTAAGATTAACGTACATATGGGGGTAATATATGATGTTCTTCCCCATTACTCCATAAAATAAGTACTTTACCCATGAGTCCCAATCGTCCCAAAACAATATGTACAAGGATATGACTCGACTTAGCAACCATGTAATCAATTAGATAGTTAACTTGGGGTTTAACAAATAACAATAATGCACTAAAAATGAGTGCATACACGGAAGGCTAAGGCGATTTGGGTGTACATTTAAGTGGGGTGTAACAAATTCTTCCTTTAAGTAAAATGCTTAAAGTTAGAAATGAAAAGATAGGCTCGGAGGGGTGTACTAGGGGTATCGTGTACTAAAAATGAGTACAACGCTAAGGGTGTGGGAAAAATTAATTGACTTAACTAGCCAAGTAATATGACTTAAATGGTCAAGTAATTATGATACGGGTTTAACACAAGGGTGATCCTAATGCCTCTTATCATGTAGTAAATCCTACTACACGAATGTAGTCTCACTAGCGGTCTCGGGATGCATCACTAACGCAAGTTCTAGAATCTAAATGCTATCGGTACACTCATAAGCACTAATAGTAAATGCTTTTCCTATCAAATCTAAAGGCGAACCTCACATATTTGGGTGGAATTTTTTTTTGAATAGTACGGTTACGTGCTAGTCATACAATCTCCTATCCATGAGACGCTTGCTATGGCTAAAGTATCACTCCTAAATGTTGTAAAAAAATTTAAATTTGGCGCTAAAATTGCACTAACAAGTGTTTCTCATAGTTTTATTACACATCTACTATTAAACAAATAAACTCAAGCGAAAGTGTATTTGTAAGGTATCATCATTTTACCCTCCCCTTACACTTAGGATGAACATTGTCCCCATTATTCAAGTAAAGAATGTAAAAGTGAAGAAGTAAAAAGAATGAAATCAAATACTCCCC
Organism: Artemisia argyi; assembly: GCA_030686995.1. Classification (NCBI taxonomy): domain Eukaryota; kingdom Viridiplantae; phylum Streptophyta; class Magnoliopsida; order Asterales; family Asteraceae; genus Artemisia; species Artemisia argyi. The sequence continues at coordinate 19,211 of JARVZY010003693.1, read as the reverse complement.
TGATTCGCTCGGTATGGATAATAAGGTGGCCAGGTTAGATCTTCCTCCAAGAAAATGAACAATCAAAGCTTCCCTTCCAGAAAAATAAATCATCTTCTTGTCATGCATAACATGTAAATCCTGAGAAAACAGACAAGGCAACCTCGCATAAAATCGGCGGCAATCTACATAAGTTACTAAATCCTAGAAAACAAAATAAGATATAATGCTTGTGGAATGAAGTTTGCAGATTTCCTGAAGATTATAAAACTTAATAATTCAACAAAAACTTTAAAACTCCGTTAGAAAAACAAAACTGGTAAAATTTCCAGATTTTTACACGTGACGCCGTCAAGAGTAAACTCATGACGCTGTCAGAAGTGACCTGCAGAAATTCTTATGTTAAGTTTCCGGAAAATTTCTGGAAAAACTTGGTTTTACTTCCTGGAAAATCCTGCAAAACATCATTATGACTCGATACAAGCATTTGACTCTAACAAATACGAATATACATGTTCATTTAATATTGTGGTGAATCATAATCGGTTTGTTTCTTAAAAACATATTTGGGGTTTCCCCTTACACTTATCTTTTGCAAAAATACCTTTAGGTGAAGTTAAGACTAGGCCAAACAACAAATCAAAGTATTTCCACTTTTTTAGTTTAGAAACATGATCTACCAACAATAAAAATAAAGCATGCATACGGAAGCAAATAACAAACAAACAAAATTAAAATCACACAAAATCATGGGTTGCCTCCCAAGAAGTGCTTTTCTTTATTTACGAGTCTTGTAGCTAGACTTAAGGCCATGGGTTACGTTTTCCTTTCCAACTTTTGTGCCAACTCAAAACATCTAACCCAATTCTCATCACGCTTGTATTCCGGGCCTAGATTCATGCAACCCGAATAGTATGTTCGCCTTTTCTCATAATAGGCGTCATCAGTAATTCCATCTTCCTTAACCTCATAGGGTCGAATCTCATCAATTTGTAGATTCTTGATGCCCTTTAATTCGTCCCTCATGTGAGGCATCATAAAAATGACCTTCTCTATCCCATCAGTAAATTGAACAATCCCCTTCTCATGATCATAATACATCTTAGTCTTCTCAACAAAAGGTTGTCCTAGAACCATCTCTCCTAGGTGTGAGTCTATAATGCCTCTAACATCTTCAAGGATTATGAAGTCGCATTGATAAGTAAAATTTCCTACAAAGATGTGTACCCCTTTAACTCTCCTGACGAAATTACATAGCCTATTAGAGTTGTAAGGGTCTTTTCTAGGGCTTAACCTTTCATTCATTATCCAATTGTAATAGAGCCTAGACATGATATTCATGGGTGCTTTTAAGTCGATGTATGTATGCTCTCTAGACATGTACCCAATCATGCAAGGAATTTTTATGTTCCTGAAGTTATGCCTCCTAATCCATGGTGTCTTTCTATATTTTGAGGGGCAAGGGTGTTGTAAAAGGAACCTATGGTAACTCAATTCATCCAGGGTTGGAGCGAAGTCCGTAAACTCAATTTTCATTTGGAGAGGCTTAATGAATTCCTTAAATGTGTTAACTTCTCTCTTTCTTCTTTTATGCGCTATAAGCCTCTTGCTAACTTCTAAACGGCGACTCTCTAAATCCATAAATACCAAACTAGTACAAACAAAAACACGAAGAATGAAGATAGACTAAAGAGAACCTAAAAATAAAAATAAAATCTTACTAGAAAGGAATCTAGCAAGTAGACCTAATAAAAAGAGATTCTAACCTAGACAATAACTATTTCCCGGCAACGGCGCCAAAAACTTGATGCGTAGGGATTGCACCAGGCTTTACCTCTCAAGGGATCTTGAGAAGCTTACAACCCCCACCAGGCAGTGTACCTGATCGATGTAGTATAGTATAATGACAAGTACCGGGGGATTGATCGTTCAGCTAGGAATAGTGTCGCTAGGATTAGAAAACCTAAATACCAGTTCTAGAGATGAGAGATGATTCTTTTTGTATTTTTATATTTTTTAGAAAGCAAGTAAAAATCTCGGGTTTGAAGGATTTTGGGCGGAATTAGTTGCTAGTCAACTAACCCAATACTAAGATGCAATCAAAATAAAATACTAAAATGAAAATAAACTATATTAAACTAAGGTTGTGAGTAATAAGTGGGAGAAATGTGTTTACTTAGATTTCACTACTCCCTAGACATCTTTTACACGTTAATTACTTGTTATAGTTGCGTGGATGGCGGATTGTATTCCTTAATACCATTCATGGGGTGGCGTACCTACTTCCCCAATCCTATCAGTGCCTACTTCACTCCTATGTCGAGCCTGCAAGAAGCTCCTAACATGGGATCATTAGAATTTACTCATGCATTAAATACAACCAATAAAACCTAGTACACATCGGTTCATGTTTCCTAAGACGTTCAAGCATGTTACCATTTCGAGATCTGCCAGTTTTCTTAAGCCTAACATTGAAATCATTCATCCAATACAACCATAAACAAGTAATCAACACATAATCAATATCTAGGTTTCATTAGATCTAAGCAAACACAAGATAAATCTAGCCTAGCATGGTGGAATCAAGACAAGCATAAGATATAGATAACCAACACATAGACATATTGATTGAATTAAAGGAAGACTTATCTCAATAACACATGTAAGGATTCAAGGGTTGAAAACCCTTGAAAAGCTGTAAAATTCGTATAAGGTTCGGTCTTAGGGTTTCTCCAAACTTGTTCCTTTTTTTTGAATGAAAATTAGAAAACTATATATAGATATTAGAGGCTGACGGCGTCAAGAACAAATGGGTGACGCCGTCATCTCGCCGCCAAAATAATCCTCGGACTGCCTTGATCTACATCTGACGCCGTCATGTAGTCCACTTTTGCAGGCCGTCACACATTTAACTCTTGATGCTCTACTTGTGACGCTTTCATGTTTGTACTGGGTCGTCATGATATTTACTCTTGACGCCGTCAAATTCTTCCTCTTGACGCCGGCAAACACTGTTCCTAGCATGGGAAATTAAGTCTTTGGCGTTTTCTTCACTTTTATGCTCCAAAAACGTCTGAATTGCTTCCTTTTCCAGATTTCACACCTAAAGTACCTAAAATCACAAAAGGAATGATTTAGGGCAATATTTGATCAAATAAATTCAATTCCGGGCTTAAATGACCCCCTAAAAATGGATCATTTTTCGCCTCATCAAGAGACCAGAAAAAGAAGTCATATCAAGCCAACCGGAGCTAAGCTTTTGACGGCTGGAGTTGTGATGGAGAAGCAACAACCATCTTTTGTGTATAGAAAGCTCATAGTAGTAATTTTTACCATTTTCTTATTATGAAAACCTTTCTCATATTTTATTTTGATAGGCAAAATATTTCCAAAACATACTCATATTTATCTATGACCAAAACGAGAGAGAATACATGAAGTGACAATCATGTCCGACACACAAAAGTATAGTTTTGTATGTTTTGGTAGTTTTTTATTTGTTTCATGCTGTGAAGAAGACAAATGATAGACGCTTTCGGTCGCGCTCGTATCCATGTGTTTTTAATTTTTATATCTACCTTTAATAGGTTAAACCTTTACATGGTACGAAAGCAAGTGATGTATACTTGATTAATTAAACTGGTTTCTCAAGGTTAAACATAACCGGATCTTGAAAATGTGCATAACGCCACTTTAGGTTGCTTAAGGCTACCCTAGTAAGGCAACCCAATTCTCCCCATTTTCTCTGCCATGTCAGCTTTCTCTCTCCAGCGATCTGCAGGCAATTGGGTGCCCTAGTAAGGGCGACCAAGATCATTTTTTTTTAATATATTTAACACAAACTCAAATTTTATTAATAATTAAAACGTTACATAATAATTCAAATAAAATAAAAACATTACAACACTTATAAAAACATTACAAAACTTATTAAAAACTAATAATCTAGGTTGTGGCGTGCCTTGATCGAATCTTTGATTTCCTGTATTTTTTGTTGTTGTAATGCGGGCAAAGCTGGGTCAATTGGTGTGAGATAGAATATGAGGTCTTTTTGATATTTCTTTTCTCGATCAAGTTCAAGTCTTTGTTCTTCTATTGCCAATCTTCTGTCATCCATTTCCGTTTTCTTTTGCTCCAGCTCCAACTCCTTTTGCCTTTGCTCCAACTCTTTCTTCTTCAAATCGTAGTATTCGTCTGCCGGCTCCTTCTTCTTTCCCAATGCCATGGACTTAATGGTTTTCCGTTTGTCGGCTACCCCCTCCATTTTCGAAGACTTGGAACTCTCCGACGATTTCTTCTTATTTTTTGTTAGCGGTATCACGACCAATTGGTCGCTCATTTCAAGTCTCTTCATTATCAGGCACATCCGAGCCGGTTTCAGAAGTCCTTGCTTTGTTTCGACCCGCATCTTGTTGGTTTAAAAAAACCGGCATCTCATTATCCTTCCAAATCTAATGGTCCCTAAAAATTTCCCAACAATGCTCCAATACAAATGCATGCTTCATTACTATTTAGTATTCTTCACAAACTCGTCTGTAAACACTGAGATCATTCTCACCACTTCCATAATTTTTATAAGCATTGTTGTAAATGGCACAAAATGCACTAACTCTAGGACGAATCCTATTTTTCCACTTGGTAATAATTGAGTTGTATGTTCTGTTTGGACTAATCTCTTTTTCAAAGTAAGTAATCACTTTCTGCCAAAATCCCTTAGAATTTTGGTTGGTTCCTACTATGCTATTCTCGGACGAATCACACCAAGCATTGCACAACATGATATCTTCTTGCGTGTCCAAATTGCCGAATCATTCTTAGTTTCTTTCTCAACAGTCTTCTCAACATTCTTCTTCTTAGCCTTTGTAGCTCGTTTCTTAGGTTTGACCGGTGATATCTCTGCCGAAAGAGTGTTGTCGTCATCATCAGCAAGATCATCATTTGGAACCGAATCGTGATACGATCCATTAGCCGAACCTTGACCCATAGAATACTCTTGACTCGGATAAGCTTCAGCTGGATAACCCGAACCGGTTCCATCATAAAAATCGAGATTGTTGTATTATTGATCCATAAAATCACAAGCATCAAGATACATGCGGTTAACCGGAGAATATTGTTGATAATTTGAATAGGAATACGTTAATGAGTCCATTATTTGACGATACACCGATTCGGGTGAGCCATACATAGATTGTTGGCTTCGATGGGAGTGGCTTTGTTGTGGTTGTTGGTTGTTTTGATACGGTGGGATAAATGGACGATTGATAGGACGATTTATAGAAAATGGATTTGTAGTTTTTTGTTGTGCAGAAGCAAAACCTCATTGATTTGAAGATCACCAACTTTTTCTACCCATTTGCTAGTTCCATCAGGCAGTTTAATCTTAATAGGTTTCTTATGAATCCTAATAGACTGAAATAAATGAAGATGTGGAGACATGTGATCAGAAGCCCCAGTATCCACAATCCAGTCAACTCTTATATCCAATTTCAAGTGCTTAGACAATATATTCAGAGACACATGAAAAGAATATAATCTAAAAGGTTTGCAACCATAAAAGAAAGTACCTGCATGTGGCTTTGAAGTACTAGCAACACTGGCCTGATCAACACCCTTTCCTTTAAACATTTTCATCATTTCCTAACAAACAGCAGCAACCATTGTTAGCATTAAAATATATATATATATATATAGAAGTGATGGTCATTCTCATATTGTAACTTTGTGTCGTTTGTTAAGATTAGTAATAGTTTAGTCATTGGGCTTTGGACTTGGCAAGCTAATATGTTATGTGCTATGTTTCATAAGCCTTGTTATCCAATCAAGTAACCAAGTCCAAGCCCAAGCCCATAGAAAGCCTATGTATGGAACTATAAAAGGAACCTTACCTCTCATTTGTAAGGTGTGCTTGTGTGTGTATTGTGTGTGTTTTTTAATAAAAGTTCTTTTCATCTTATCATTCTATTTCTATATTAATGCCACACATATATAACATCAAGTCACCATCTTTACTTCATTTACATGCTATATTGTTATTAAAGTTGATATATCTAAGGTCCTACAAGTGGTATCATTTACATGCCTAGGATCTTATGCGTAGAAAACTTATGCGTAGAATCCAACTTAAGCGTAGAATGTAGCCTTATGCGTAGGAACAAACTTAAGCGTAGGATTTTAAGCGTAGGATCTCAATCTTATGCGTAGACTTCCAACCTTTTGCGTAGAAAATCAATCTTATGCGTAGGAAAGTGAACTTATGCGTAAGAAGAGGGTTTTGACTAAACTTAAGCGTAGGAAAGGGGTTTTGACTTAATCTTATGCGTAAACAGTACTGTAGACAGCTAAGAAATCGTACTATTCACCCAAGTTACGCGTAAGATGACCAGAAAACGTGAAAAATCCGATGTTTTCAACCAAAACCACTTTTTTCACTTGTTTCAATTGATCAAATCTTTCCCAAAACACTTAGAATCACTAAGACTTCAATAAAAACAACAACTTTAACACTAAAACCACGTAAAAATCAAAACTTTTTGAAGAAAAAGTGCACAAATGAATGAAAAATGCAACTTTTTAACAAAAACTTGATAAAAACACTCCTAAATCATTGTTAGGCAATTGATACCACTTGTAGGACCTTAAATATATCAACTTTAATAACAATATAGCATGTAAATGAAGTAAAGATGGTGACTTGATGTTGTATATGTGTGGCGTTAATATAGAAATAGAATGATAAGATGAAGAGAACTTTTATTAAAAAACACACACAATACACACACAAGCACACCTTACAAATGAGAGGTAAGGTGCCTTTTATAGTTCCATACATAGGCTTTCTATGGGCTTGGGCTTGGACTTGGTTACTTGATTGGATAACAAGACGTTGAGAACAAACTTCTTACTGAATGGGAGAACTTTACATCCACTAAAGGTGAACAAATTGAATCTTACTACACAAGGTTTTGCACTTTGATGAATGAGTTAATCAGAAACAAGTTGACACCTTGAACAAATGCAACAAACATCAAATTCATCAATAACCTTCCAGAAGAATGGGGTCGTTATGTTACAACTGTCAATCAAACAAAGGACTTACATAAGGTGAATTATGATCAACTCTATGACTTTTTGAAGCAAAACCAAGCTGAGGCTAATGAAGTAAGGAAAGAAAGATTGGCAAAGAATCATGATCCTCTCGCATTAATTGCTACTACACCAACACCGCTACGAGTAAACACACACCAATCATCATCATCTTCCACTCACAACTACTTGCAACCATCATACGTTCAACAACCAACACCGGTCTACCAACAACAGTTCTACCCACAGCAACAACAACATGTTATTTCACAACAGCAATACCCACAATTCGAAGACCCAGAATTCACTGAAAATGATGAAGCTTCTGCAGCATTGACCCAAGCGTTTGCTTTTCTGTCAAAGGCATTCCAAGGACGCTATTCTACACCAACTAACAACAACCAAAGGATTTCATCGAACACTCGCAACAAGCAGATTGCTCAGCCGAGTTTCAATATGGGTAATGGAGGCCAAATGGTTGGAGTTTATGGGAATCAGCAAGGATATGCTACTGGATTTCACATGGGTAATCAGAATATGCAGAATGCAGGTCAGTATGCAGGGAATCAGCATGGTCAGTATGTAGGGAATCAGATGGGTCAGTTTGTTGGAAATCAGAGGGGTCAGAATGTTGGTAATCAGGCAATGGGTAATCAGAATAGGAATGTTGCAGCTCCAGTTGTTGGAAATTTGGGAAATGTGAATCAGGGTAATCCGATTAAGTGTTTCAACTGTCAGGGTGTAGGTCATATGGCAAGGAACTGTCCTACTAAGCCGAACAAGAAAGATCTAGAGTACTTGCAGAAAGCAGTGATGTTGGCACAAAAGGTTCAGGCAGGGTTTCAGTTGAACGCAGAGGAGAATGATTTTATGGCTCTTATGGATGATATGGAAGATATAGAGGATATCGATGCGAACTGCATATTTATGGCGAATCTTCAGGAAGCTAAGTATGACACGGATTCTGACACACTTCCTGTTTATGACACCAATGCACCATCTGAGGTATCAAACTTCAACACATGTCACAATAATGATATATTTGATATGTCTCCTCATGAGGAACAACATTCTGAGAAGCTAGCACCCACTTATGATACATACCTGGACACGCCAAGTAGTAGCAATACTCCTTCAGCAACTCCAGATGTGAATCATAATGGAGGCTTCGTTTCACAGCATGCTGAGAATGATGAGGAAACACGTGCTTTATTTGAATCATTATTGAATAATTGTCGTATTGAAATTGAGAATGTGCAAAAGGTCAATCGCGATGTTAAGGCCACGAATGTTAAATTGACCACTGAGCTTGAGAGTTACAAGGAAAACGTTAAAGCTTTTGAATTTCATAACAAAAGATTGTCAGAATTAGAAACTGGTTATCAAAATTCCGTTTCAAGGGAAAAACTTTTGCAAATCAAGTTTGATACACTGGATGTTAATTCATTCAAGAAGATAAAATCCTTAAACGCGGAAATTTCTGAGTTACAAAACCAACTTTCTAAACAAAAAACAGCTTATACCAATCTTGAAAAAGAAAGGGATGAGTTGAAAAAGGAATTTGCAAAGAAAGAAGACAAACTTTTGGAAGAAATCGTAGAGTCAGAACACATGATTGCTCATTTAGAAGAATTAGTGGTTAAGTCGGGCCAGTCAAGTCAAACAATGAAAATGATTTCAAATCAAACTAATCCGATTTACCATACGAAACATAAAATGGCTCTTGGTAACAAAACTCCTCGTAATCTCAAGAAAGCTCAGCAAGAACAGAATGTTTTGTATAATGGTAATGTGATTTACACCAAACATGATCCTCCCGTCGTTCGGGATTCTGTGGAAACAATGGAACTTGTCGAAGAGAGCATAATTAAAATGAAACAAAAGGATTTGAAACCCATTGATTACAACAAATTGAACAAACTTTCGGGAATTACTTTTGTTCCACAAACAGAACCATCTGTGTTTTCCATAAAACGACCATTCGCAAAATTCTTGTCTAAAAAGAAAGTTGTTTCCAAATCTCTTTCTAAAATGGAACAAATGTCCTCTAACAACACTTTTAATACAAGTGAGGCTAGAGAAATTCTGGATGACGTTAAAAAGAGAATTCAAGAACTTCAAAATATTGTTGCTTCTAAAACTACAATCAATATTAACAACTGGCATTCCAGTTTTCATATTGAGCAGAAAAAAGTTTTTAAAAACGAAATTACTATCCCACTGAATAACATCAGTGCGAGGGTAATCCATTTTGAACAAGCTTTCTTAAAAGAAACGGCCGACTTTGTCAAGGACCACAAATCCCTGGTAAACGATGCTAATGATACTCGTGAAAACATGAATGTTTTGGAAAACCTAAATGATTCTCTCTTCGAAGCTATTATGACCACTGATATTATGTCCATCATTTTACAAACATATTCTATTCAAGACGATGAAAGACTAAGAGCTGAGACCTCCGCAATTGTTTCAAACTATGAAAATGCTCTTATAAAGCTTGAAAAAGAAAATGTGTCTGATGCATAGGGATTGCACCAGGCTTTACCTCTCGAGGGATCTCGAGAAGCTTACAACCCCCACCAGGCAGTGTACCTGATCGTTGTAGTATAGTATAGTGACAAGTACTGGGGGATTGATCGTTCAGCTAGGAATAGTGTCGTTAGGATTGAAATTAATCTAACTAGGTCTAAAGGTGAAGGATGATTCTTTTTGTATTTTTATATTTTATGAAAAGCAAGTAAAAATCTCGGGTATTGAAAGAGTGGGCGGAATTAGTTGCTAATCAACTAACCCAAAAGCTACTAATTGAACTAATTAACAAGAAAAGTAAACTAGGGTTCTACAAGATAAGTGAAGCACGTCTACCTATGATATGTTACTCCTTGCTAGCTATCCAATCCTACCTATTGAATTGTAACCTTGTTTTAATTGACGGGTTTTATTCCTTAATACCATTCATGGGGTGGCGCACTTAATTCCCCAATCCTATGAGTACCTACTTCAATCCTATGTCGAGCCGGCTAAGAAGCTCCTAACATGGGATCATTAGAATTTACTCATGCATTAAATACAACCAATAAAACCTAGTACACATCGGTTCATGTTTCTTAAGACGTTCAAGCATGTTACCCTATGGAAGTCTGCCAGTTTTCTTAAGACTAACATCGAATTTATTCAATCAAAACAAGAATCAATAGGAAACAAGAATTATAAACTAAACCAACTAGATCTATTGAAGTTGTCACGCCTTAATTGATGGAGATAGACACACACATCAACAAGCCCCTCATTGATGGAGATAGACACAACATCAACAAGAAATCAATGAGATCTAATCAATTATATACAAGTTTCACATAAGCATAAGTAGACACAAGGTGAATTAGCAAATCATCATCAAAGAAGAGCAAACAACAATGATAATGGAAAACATAATTAAGATAGAATCGTCAAACCAATACATGATGTTTATGGAGTGATTGAAACCCTCTAAGTTGCTGGAAAAACACCCACCTAAACCCAGGAATCGACCTTAGGGTTTAGGGCTTACAAAAAGTGAAGTTATGATGTTATATTTATAGGCATGTTTTCTGTCGGCCCATCTTGACGGCGTCAGCTTGTTTCTCTTGACGCCGTCAAGACCATTTTTTCACCAAATTGTAGATCTCTTCGTCCTCTTCGCGTGGGCTTTTGAATCACCTAAATCCGAGTTCGTATGCAAAAGTTATGACCAAAACAATATCAGCTACTCCGCGCGCAAGTTTTGACAAGTTAACACGTGACGGCCTTGGGTGACGCCTTCACGTTTCTTCTGGGCCGTCACCACTTTTACTCTTGACGCCATCATGAAAAGCCTCTTGACGACGTCAGGTACTGTTCTCAGCAAGGAAAATTAAGACTTTGCCGTTTTCTTCACTTTTATGCTCCAAAAACGTCCAAAATGCTTTCTTTTCCAGAATTCACTCCCAAAGTACCTAAAATCACAAAAGGAACGATTTAGGGCAATATTTGATCATATAAATTCAATTCCGGGGTTAAATGACCCCCTAAAAGTGGTTCATTTTTCGCCTCATCAGTGTCATATTTTAAACAACTTGATCGAAAAAAGGAAGAATGCAAGTATGACAAATTGTCGTATAAGCGTGCCTTAAAGAACATGAAAGAGCAAAATGATCTTTTGAGGGCTCAGCTTGAAAGTCAAAAAGGAAAGGGTGAGGAAACCAAGTTTGCAAAACCATTGACTTCGGAGAAACCAAATGTTTCAAACACGGTTCAAAAACCAAAAATGTCAATTTCAAGGTTTGCTCCAAAAGTCGATGACAAAAAGGATTTGACAAAACCAGTCACTCCAACACCCTTGCCCAAGAAAAGTGAAAATGATAAGATTGTTGATAAAGGAGAAGCGGTTATTGAAACTCCTAAAGTATTAGCACCTGGCCTTTTTAGGATTAGTCCCACTAATGCGTCTGCCTCCACATCTAAGACAAATGCGTGCAAAAAGGATAATTCTAAAGAGTCTAGTGATGCTAAAAAGGACAACAATATAAATCCTAATCCGTGTGCCTTACCTTCTACAGGATTAGAAAGCACCTCTAGGAGCAGCAGACTAAAGCCTAGGAGCAATACAAGGAACAATAGAGTCTCGTCTGCCTCTACGAGTAGTAGCAAGAATAAAGTTGAAGAAGTAGAAGAACACCCTAGGAATTTATCGCTTTGTAATAAGAAACATGATTCATCTGAATGTAATGTCGAAAGTACTGGTTCTAATGCATGTAATGACTCTGTTTGTTTAATATGCAAGAAATGTTTAATTAATGATGTTCATGATGAATGTGTTTCTAAGAATGTGAATGTTACGCCTAAACAAAAGTATGTTCCAAAGGGAACTAGTGCTAGATCTAGATCTATAGAAAGATTAGTTGCACGCTTTAGGTCTACCACTAGTAGTCGAATGCCTAGGAACTACCTTAAGTTTTGTATGTGGAAACCTACAGGTAGAGAATTCATTCTTCAGGATGGCAAACTGAAAGTTGTCCAAAATGGACAAGTAGATACCTTCTATGAATGTGATTCAGATTTTACCCTGTTAGCCTCGCTTTTTTATAAAGATAACGTCACACATGTGAATTGGACTAGATTAGTAATATGTAGAACCCGCAGGGACTACTATCGTACACTAGGCAAAGTAATGTTGTGATGAGCCTATAAATACCCCTCATGACTCTCTATGAGGGGTGTGGGAAATTGTGTATTCATTCTTTCATCTTAATATATTCCATTTTCTTCACCCTCTCTCTACTTTCTCTCTCTAAACTAAATATGGAGTTCATCTTTAATCATCAACCAAGACCTCCCGAACCACATAAATCACAATAATTTCGGTCCTACAATTGGTATCATCACTCAGGTTGTTTGTTTTCTTGATTTTTGTGCTTCGACTCGTGTGTTAAAACTGTTTTTTATACCATTTTGACTTCAAGTGGTAAAGCAGTTTTATACAATATTTTCTTGTATCCTTATGGTCAAACAGTCCAGATCCATTTTTTTACCAGTTTACAAACTGTTTATGTGGTCTTTTTGGTTAAGTCATATTAAGCAGTTTTTGTACAACTCATACTTTGTGATTGTTTTTGTACCATCCGTGAACATTGTGGTCAAGAAGGTGCCAGTAAAATTTGTCATAATAGGTCGGAAAACTCATCAAAACTCATCGGAATCTGGGAAATAATCGCCGGAAAAATCAGAATCTCTTGTATAAGAGGTTCTCGATATGTACTGTTTTCGAGAACACAAGTGGTTTTCGAGAACACATTACCCTGTTTTCTCGATAAACATGTTCTCGATAAATAACAAAGGTTCTCGAAATTCTGGTTCTCGATAAATAAGTAATCTCGATAAAGTGTCAAGTTTTCGAAAAGTTAAAAAAAAATTATCGAGAACCTTTTAGACAAAAAGTTTCATAAGTTTTGAAAGTATTTCGAGAAGATGAGATGAAGTAAGACCAAGGCCACAAACCAAAAACCAAGCTCATGAGAACTTCAGTTTCAAACCATCATCAGTCCAAGAATATCAACCAAAAATAAAAATACACCGAGTGTACATACAACAACCTGATGTTCACCTCATCTCCAATCATCAAAAAACAAAAATGATACATCTCAGATTCAGTTCACTTTTTTATTTAATCTTTCAATGATTTTTTTAGTGGAACCTTACTCATCATTGATCACTATTGAAGGCTTAGCTTCTTGATAATACCCGAACAAAAAGTAAAGAAAAATAACAAGGATGCTACTTCATTTTCTTTAGTTCGTTCAACAACAAAAACAAGAAACAAGTAACCTACCCGAGACCCTTATCAACAGGTCTTGAAGACATACATATTACTCTTGTGTTCTTCGAAGCAGGTACAAGAATACGTGGGGCTCGTGGTACTTGATTGTGGTATTGTGATTGTTGTTCGGGTTAACATGACAGAAACACAAGACGATTACTTTATTAATTGATTGTCGTGAAAGTATGATGAAGTCCGAATCTGAGATGAAGATGATATTGAAAGTAATTTTGATATGAGGAGCGTGTATTTGTGTGGTAGGCGAATGAAAGTGTGAAGTGTGTTTAGGGTTAAGACAGGTTATACCAGTTGGCGTACACTGGATGAGAGTTGGGCCTAATCAATTCGTGGGCTGAACATTTCATTAGTTATTGGTTTATTAATTTGGGCTGCAATTCTAAACAACATGAATGGAATGGTTCAGCGTGTTGAAATTGGACTGAGAATGATGGGCTGGATATATTGTAAACAAAATGTCATCCGAAATTTATTTTGGATATATATTGTTTAAATTATTCTTGGTATAATGAGTGGTATTTTGGATAAAAAATTTTCACGGGGGATACATATATTCACGGCTAGAATTGTTATGGTTTGAAAAGAAAATGACTACGGAGTTTTTGTACGGTATTATCGATTTGATTTTGAAGTGGCGTTTCAACAAGTGTACTTATTTATCTCAAAGTCTAGGGGTGGTTGGATGCATGACTTTTGAAGATAACTTGTCTGCGCAAATTAAAAAAATTCAGTCTTGACAATCTAGTTATTACTGATGTAAGGAGTTACGTTGTAGTGCTCACAGTAAAACTATCACTTAAAGGAGTTACATTGTAGTACTCAGTGTCACGCAAAGTAGTGGATTGTTCAAGTGGCGAATATTTCGTGCAACCTCATACTTAAAGGAGTTACGTTGTAGTGCTCAGTATAGGTATTAAGTCACATCTATCGTACAAGAATTAAGTCACAAGATGGGATGATTACTTCTTTTTCAAGCTGGTCATATCGGGCAGTCTCCATATGTGGTCATTACTAGTAGCCGGTGAATTACAAAGGAGGTTCGATTATAGGTTGATTTGAGAGAAATGTATTGAGAGTATATTTATGCGACATATACTCACAAATTATGCTTACACGGTCTATCTATATTGCATCAGAAGTGTAAAGTACGGGTAATTTTGGCATGTACACACAATAGTATGATGATTTCGATACATCGCAACCATCAGGAGGGAGAAGAACAGGCCAAAAGAAGTAGTGTTTCATCTCTAGTACGTTGGTTGATCGAGGGAATTGTGCTTACACTGGAACCGAAGAAGTACTAATGACGTATACATCGGAGCGTATTACCAACCTTCTATGCAATGTTATGTGAGTTATATTGTCATGATGCTCCCCGAACGACAACCATGTGCCTACACTTTTGAATCTACTATATCCGCTGCGTGATGAAAAGAGAGTTGTCGGTTTAGGAGGGAGCAGGAAAAAGAATAAAGGCTCACTAGTTAGGAGGGAGTAATAACCTAACTAGACCATTACAGTTGAAGTTCAGAGCTACAAAAGAGCTACAAAGACCTTTGCAGTCAGTACGCCGAGATCGTCGGAAGAGAGAACTTCAAGTCTGCCTCAGTATCTAGACTACAGAGACTCTGCGCTTCAACAACGTCAACATAGTTTACTATTGTTGTAATTTTACATTGTTAATGTATTTATAGGTCTCATTGTAACCATTCACGTATGACGATATCTTGGAGGGATATTGTTAGCCTCTCTTTTTTATAAAGATAACGTCACACATGTGAATTGGACTAGATTAGTAATATGTAGTACCCGCAGGGACTACTATCGTACACTAGGCAAAGTAATGTTGTGATGAGCCTATAAATACCCCTCATGACTCTCCATGAGGGGTGTGGGAAATTGTGTATTCATTCTTTCATCTTAATATATTCCATTTTCTTCACCCTCTCTCTACTTTCTCTCTCTAAACTAAATACGGAGTTCATCTTTAATCATCAACCAAGACCTCCCGAACCACATAAATCACAATACTTTCGGTCCTACATACCCCTAACCAAATGGAACCAAATTCAAAACGGTTTCCAAATACAAACTCTTCTGTTCTTGGCAGGTTATCGAAATATGTCTTTGGATCGTCGACTCGGGTTGCTCCAAGCACATGACCGGGAATTTAAAGCTGCTGATCAATTTCGTCTGGAAATTCATAGGAACTGTACGATTTAGAAATGATCATGTAGCAGCTATTCAGGGTTATGGAGATCTTCGGTTTGAGATTTTTTTAATCACTCGAGTTTACTACGTCGAAGGGTTGGGACACAACTTGTTTTTAGTTGGGCAGTTTTGTGATGCAGATTTAGAAGTTGCATTCAGGAGAAACACGGTTTTTATAAGAAATTTGGTTGGTGATGATCTCTTAACTGGTAATCGTGGTACAAACTTGTATGCTATCGACATCAACCAAATGGCTTCTACATCACCAATTTGTCTTATGACAAGGGCAACCGAAACTAAGTCCTGGCTGTGGCATAGAAGATTATCCCATCTCAATTTCGACACGATCAACAAGTTAGCCAAAGACAACATCGTCACCGGACTTCCTAAGTTCAAATACATCAAGGAACACCTATGTCCATCATGCGAACAAGGAAAAAGTAAAAGAGCATCATATAAACCCAAAACCGTACCTAGTTCGGAAGCAAGGTTACATATGTTGCACATAGACTTATGTGGCCCAATGAGAGTTGAAAGCATTAATGGGAAGAAGTATATTCTTGTTATTGTTGATGATTATTCAAGATATACTTGGGTAAAATTTTTGAGATCAAAAGACGAAGCACCAGGCATCATCATCACCTTTCTGAAGCGTATTCAAGTTCTACTTCAAGCTCCAGTAAGGATTATAAGAACAGATAATGGCACAGAATTCACAAATCAGGAGTTAAGAACTTACCTCGAAGATGTTGGAATTACACATCAAACATCAGTTGTTAGAACTCCACAGCAGAATGGGGTAGTTGAAAGAAGAAACCGAACTCTTGTGGAAGCTGCTCGCACAATGCTGATTTTTTCTAGTGCACCACTATTCTTATGGGCTGATGCTGTAGCCACTGCTTGCTTTACTCAAAACCGATCCCTAGTCCATCTGAGATTCAATAAAACCCCATATGAGCTAGTGAACAACCGTAAACCTGACATCTCTTACCTTCACGTGTTTGGCGCTTTGTGCTATCCGACGAATGACAGAGAAGATCTAGGGAAGTTAAAAGCTAAGGGTGATATTGGAATCTTCATTGGATATTCAGAAAACTCGAGGGCATTCAGGGTGTATAATAGAAGAACAAAAAGGATAATGGAGACGATGAATGTGAAGTTTGATGAGATTTCACAAATGGCTTCTGAGAGACTCGCTCTAGAACCCGCGCTTAATCCAATGGCTTCTAATTAAAACGGATTAGGACCCGAACCAAACCAGCAGACTTCTGGACACATCAGTTCAGGACTCGTGCCTCAAGGAGCTCAGTCAACAAACATGGATAAACCTTCAGAACAAGAAATGGAAAAGTTCTTCGAGTTAATGTTTGATGAATATTATGGTGGAACTTCGACAAATGCATCTCCACAACATTCTGCTGCACCCGCTCAAAACCACCAACCACCACCACCATCACAAGATGCATCTACAACAATCGAAACTGAAGTACCAACTCCCTCAACATCATCAACATCTACTCCAGCAACTCCAGTTATTGAAACTGATCTACCAAGAGTTGATGAGCAAAATCAAAACACAAATTTTCAAGAAGAACCAACAAATAATTCAAACGATATTGCGTTAGAAGAAGAAGAAGTATTTGAAAACCCATTTGCAATAGACTCTGCTGAATCTTCTTCAAGGTTACAAGAACCATCTAACACACATTCGTTAAACCCAAGGTACCCTTCTACGTTTCAATGGACAAAAGACCATCCAATAGAACATGTTATTGGTGAACCTTCAAAGCCAGTTCAGATAAGGAGACAACTTGCCACCGATCTCGAATTGTGCATTTACATTTGCTCAATCAGCCTCAAAGAACCAAAGAACATTCGGGAAGCAATGGCAGAATACCCTTGGATAGAAGCGATGTAGGAGGAATTTCTTCAATACCTGTTACATGATAGTTGGGAACTTGTTGAACGACCACTTGATAAACGTGTTGGGAACATACTTTTGTATTTTAGTCAAGTCTTGGTCATTACCTTTTGTAATAGGTTGCTTAGTTATTTATTTCTTTATGTTTAAGTTACAAGGCTTAGGTATTCTAGTCCAATGGGCTTGAAGCCCACGTTTAGGATGAATGAGGGAGGAAGGGAGTGTTGCCCTACTCCTCCCCTATATATATCAAGCTTATGTAAACTTTAATATTGTTGGTTATTTCATTATTCTAAGGAAACTCTTGCCTTTATATTTCTCATATTGTCTTAATCAACCATCTCTCCTTCTCATCTTATTTCTATCTTTCTTATACTTGTGTTTACATAAAAGGTGACCTAACAAGTGGTATCATTCGCCTAATAGAGATTGAAGTGCTTTTCTTGGTGTTAACGTGGGATTTAGGGTGTTGTTTCATCATTTTTTTGCTTCTTTCTTTATTTCTTACACTCAAATCTTGAAGCTTGGATAAGTTTTTAAGGTTAATATAGTGTTTAGAAGCTTAGATTTTGCATAAAGTTTTGATTTTTTAAGGTTTTTCTACTCAAAATCTTCAATAGTTAGTGTTTTCTAAGTATTGGTGAAGTTATTTGATCAAAAGTACCTTATTTCTAAGCATTTTTTCTTCAAAAATTTGTGATTTTTCAAGTTTCTGACCATCTTACGCGTAAGTTTGGTGAATAGTACAATTTAAAAGCTGTCAACAGTGTTTTTTTGTCCCTTCTACGCATAACATTGGTCAAAATCCCTTTCCTACACGTAACTTTGGTCAAAA
This sequence comes from Artemisia argyi, assembly GCA_030686995.1. Lineage (NCBI taxonomy): Eukaryota > Viridiplantae > Streptophyta > Magnoliopsida > Asterales > Asteraceae > Artemisia > Artemisia argyi. The sequence continues at coordinate 827 of JARVZY010003693.1, read as the reverse complement.
CCCTTATTCTACGCATAACTTGGTATTCTACGGTTAAATCCTACGCGAAAGCTCCATTCCTACACCTAAGTTCTACACTGAAGTTTCATCCTACGCAGAAGTTGACTTTCTATGCAGAAGTTCAATCTTACGCATAAGATTTAATCTTACGCGTAAGTTGCTGGAATCTACGCTTAAGTTTCATCAAAGGTCTTCTCCTTGTGTTACGGTGACTCAGTACTTCCCTAGCTTGGATAAGTTAGTGGAATACTTCGACTACGGATATCTTTCAAGCTTGGATAAGTTTGAAAGATTTGTTTGGTCTTTGAACCTTACGCATAAGAATCTTACGCATAAGCTTAAAACTTACGCATAAGGTATATCTTACGCATAACTCTATAGTTTACGCATAAGATCAACCTTTATGCGTAACTTTGAAGTCTACGCATAAGTTTCAGTTTTACGCGTAAGATTTCAACTTACCCCAGGGTTTTAGATCTTAACCAAAGGAACGTGCATTTCAATCTTCTACAAAGATCCATTACTACACAAGTGTTCTAAGATGTCTCAACCACCACATTACTACTTTTCTAATCCTCAGCAACAACATCAGCAGTATCTGCAACAACAATACCATCAGCAATAATCATATCAACAACCTTCACAATCACACTTTCATCAACAACCGTTTAATCAACAACCACAATATCTCATGATGCAACAACATCAAATCATTCCTCAACAACAACCATATCAAATGTCACAACAAAACACTCAGTTTTCCTCCAAACAACCTCACTGGTTTGATAGAATGTGTGAAGTTATTACAACTCAACAATCCAGACATG
>JARVZY010003692.1:0-28603 GCA_030686995.1 Artemisia argyi | reverse complement strand
AGGGTGAATCCCTTTTACCCAAAAAATATTTATCAAAATCGCTGCTTATTCATATATAAACCCTAATCGCATTATTCTTTCTCTAAGTCGGTTCCTTAATCGATTTTCATAGGGATTAGGTTTATTGATCTCTTTATATACACTATACGATCTATTACTGCTTATATATAATCGTTGAAGGTATTATAACCCTAAAACAATTACTGTCTTGTAATCGTTTTTTTAGGGTTTTCTGTTTTGGATCTGATCGATTGGTGCTTATGGGATTATCATTCCACGATCTGCTTGATGGTGATTCATATATCAGGTTTCTTATTCGTACTATTTGCTGGTATATGCTTCTTGGTTGGGGCCTGTGCTTAATGCCTATAAACCTTTTTAAAGGTTTTATTTGTTCGATTGGAAGTAAAACTCTTTTAGAGTTTTTTGTGTTAATGGAAGTATACCCTCGTTGGGTATTGATGAAGGGCTGGAAGTTCTTTTAATGATGGTTGTGAGTGTTTTGTGGGTTTGGGAGAGTGTAAAGTTCTACGTGGGTAGATGTTTTATTGCCTGCAGCTGTTCACTTGGAAGTTAAGTTTTAGGGTTCTTAGTCAAAAACTCTATTGATCGTTTGACTTTGATTTGATCCTGCACGCGTTCATGTTTATCATGTTGTTGGATCTGGTCCTTTGCTCTTGCTTATTCGATCTACTGGTTAGGGTTTTATCACCCTTGGTTTGTTGCAGATTGTTGCTGAATGTTATCACCCTTGATCGATGTGTACCTTGGCTGTTTTGGATGGGGTGATCATTGCATGTATGCTGCATGGTTGTTAGGGTTTTTTATAACCCTATTTGTTTGTTACGCTTTACGGCTGCTACTGGTTTGATGACTACTGGGTTCTTATTCATATTTGCTGGTTGTAGCATTCGGTTAAAGTGTATGGTGGCCTTTAGTACCATTAGATCCCTTCTTGGCAGAATTCCTCATCTAATGGGATAAATGGTACGATAAAGTGGAAGTTGGGTTTAACCCTTATGTTTGTTGTTTGTGGTGTTTGCTACTACAAACAGAGTTTATGTTGAAGATCGCTTAGTTTTTCCTACGTGGATTCTTCATGGAAGTTAAAGTGCACCACCATAGTGATATAGAAGGCTCAAGTGTTTTTCTTGACTAGTAGTATTAATGTTTATGTTCTTGTATCATTTTGGTAGGTTCATTTTATTGTAAGTTATAGGAATGATGTGTCTTCCTATAGTCGAGTCTGTAAGTGTCCTAAGGGACCGACATGAGGGATGTCACCCTCATCCTTTGTACTTCAATGTTTTTGGTGTAATATATTTTACCGGGGTGAATTAACCCTTTTACCCAAAAAAAGCAATAGGGACAACGGCTATCATCATGCAAAGGGCAATTGCTCTCATCAAGTGAGCATGCGTTTAGGGTCAACAGCTCCCATAAAGTTAGGTACAATTGCTCTCAACAAGTGAGATTTTAGGGACAACGGCTCTTATCATGTAAGGGCCAAATTGCCCTCATAAAGTTAGCCTTTAGGGACAACAGATCTCATCTTGCAAGTGACAATTGCTCTTATCAAGTGTGCAAGCATTAGGGACAACGACTATCATCATGTAAAGGGAAATTGCACTCATCATGTGAGCAAGCATTAGGGACAAATTGGTTGAAAAAAAAAAACCCTAGGGGAAAAATCCGGCTGCCACCCTTCAAAATTTTCCGGCCAAAAAACGACACCTAATCGTCCTCTCTATTCTTCTAAGGGTATGCAATACGCATTAGGTTTAGTTATTCTCTTAAGGGTGGTTGGTTTTAGCGTTTTCTTATTACTTTAAACGGATTTCTCCTTGTTCCTGGTTGAAACCCTAAGAGTTCGTTTTTTAAGGTTTCCTGGCCGACATATTTAACAAACTCTCATGTGTTTCCTGCTGTCGGTTTATTACTAATCGATTATATATATTGAGGGTTTATTGATTCGTTTTTTCTACCCCTAAACATGTTCAATCGATTTAGGGTTTCATTGGATCTGGATCAATCGTATATATTACAAGGTATTATTTTCTACAATCTGCTAGATTGGTGAGCGTAGCATGTTCCTGATTTGAATCAAGTCGGTTTTTTGGATCGACTTTATTTAACATGGTGCGTTATGGGTGGGTTTGATGTGCTTACTGCTAAACGAAACCTTTTTTGGGTTTTATGTCGTCTCGATCTGCTGTGTTTGTTGGTGACAATGGATCTGGTTGTTTTCTTTGATGTCAATCCTTTGTAAGGGATTGTTGATGTTCATTGTCGTACTATGATGCTGCTGCCATGAATGTGGGTTTGGGAGAGATGGAAATTAAGTTTTAGGGGAACTTGTTCAAAAACCCTTGTTCTGATCGATGATGTTAGGGTTCGTTGGTTCCCTAGTTGTTGATTTGGGTTCGTATACTTCATAGACTGCTGCTGATTATGAGATTTCATGTTTTCTTGGTCTAATATACGACGGGTCGAGTATGGAAGTTAAGTTTGAAGAATGTAAGGTGTTAAATTGCTTTGTGGTATGTAATACGATCTATTGGAAGTTAGGGAGTGCTATAAACCCTAGTGGCGTTTGTTTGTTGGTGACATGAATCGTGGTGCTGCTGGAATGGGTTCTATGACGTTCATTTTTTGGGCAGGTGATCATGTTATCATTTTTTGTTTGTGAGCATATTTGGTCAGTTATATGCCTATCATTCATGGAAGTTAAGGTGGACCGCCATAGTGATATAGAAGGCTCAAGTGGTTTCTTGAGTAGCATCGTAATTTTTATGTACTTTTGTCATTATTGGTGGGTTCATTTTATTTTATGTTATAGGAATGGTGTGTCATTCTTATATTTAAGTCTGTAAGTGTCCTAAGAGACTGAGGTGAGGGATATCACCCACATCCTATGTACCTCAATGTTATTTGGAGTAATGAATTTTACCGGGGTGAATTAACCCTTTTACCCAAAAAAAGCGTTTAGGGACAACGGCTATCATCATGTAAAAGGCAATTGCTCTCATCAAGTGAGCAACCATTTAGGGACAACGGCTCCCATATAGTAAGGTACAATTGCTCTCAACAAGTGAGCCTTTAGGGACTACGACTCTAATGATGTAAGGGACAAATTACCCTCATTAAGTTAGCCTTTAGGAACAACGGATCTCATCATCCAAATGACTATTGCTCTTACCAAGTGTGCAAGCATTAGGGACAATGGCTATCACCATGTAAAGGGCAATTGCTCTCATCAAGTTAGCAAGCGTTTAGGGACAACGGCTCCCATAAAGTAAGGTATAATTGCTCTCAACAAGTGAGCCTTTAGGGACAACGGCTCTTATCATGTATGGGACAAATTGCAGTCTTAAAGTTAGCCTTTAGGGACAACGGATCTCATCATGCAAGTGACAATTGCTCTTATCATGTGTGCAAGCTTTAGGGAAAACAACTATCATCATGTAAGGGCAATTGCACACATCAAGTGAGCAAGCGTTTAGGGACAACGACTCCTATAAAGTAAGGTACAATTGCTCTCAACAATTGAGCCTTTAGGGACAACGTCTCTTATCATGTAAGGGACAAATTGCGCTCATAAAGTTAGCCTTTAGGGACAACGGATCTCATCATGTAAGTGACAATTGCTCTTATTAAGTGTGCAAGCTTTAGGGACAACGACTATCATCATGTAAAGGGCAATTGCTCTCATCAAGTGAGCATGTATTTAGGGACAACAGGTCACATAAAGTTAGGTACAATTGCTCTCAACAAGTAAGCCTATAGGGACAACGGCTCTTAATATGTAAGGGCCAAATTGCCCTCATAAAGTTAGCCTTTAGGGACAACAGATCTCATCATGCAAGTGACAATTGCTCTTATCAAGTGTGCAAGCATTAGGGACAACGACTATCTGATGTAAAGGGAAATTGCACTCATCATGTGAGCAAGCGTTTAGGGACAACGGCTTCCTTAAAGTAAGGTACAATTGCGCTCAACAAGTTAGCCTTCAGGGACTACGACTCCTATGATGTAAGGGACAAATTGCCCTCATAAAGCGAGCCTTTAGGAAGAACAGATCTCGTCATGTAAGTGACAATTGCTCTTATCAAGAGTGCAAGCATTAGGGACAACGACTATCATCATGTTAAGGGAAATTGCACTCATCAAGTGAGCAAGCATTTTGGGACAACGGCTCCTATAAAGTAAGGTACAATTGCTCTTAACAAGTGAGCCTTTAGGGACAAACGACTCTTATCATTTAAGGGACAAATTGCCCTCATAAAGTTAGCCTTTAGGGACAACGAATCTTATCATGTAAGAGACAATTGCTCTTATTAAGTGTGCAAGCATTAGGGACGACGACTATCATCATGTAAAGGGCAATTGCTCTCATCAAGTGAGCATGCATTTAGGGACAACAGGTCACATAAACTTAGGTACAATTGCTCTCAACAAGCAAGCCTTTAGGGACAACGGCTCTTAATATGTAAGGGCCAAATTGCCAACATAAAGTTAGCCATTAGGGACAACAGATCTCATTATGCAAGTGACAATTGCGCTTATCAAGTGTGCAAGCATTAGGGACAATGACTATCATCATGTAAAGGGAAATTCCACTCATCATGTGAGCAAGCATTTAGGGACAACGGCTCCCTTAAAGTAAGGTACAATTGCTCTCAACAAGTGAGCCTTTAGGGACTAAGACTCCTGATGTAAGGGACAAATTGCCCTCATAAAGTTAGCCTTTAGGAACAACGGATCTCATAATGTAAGTGACTATTGCTCTTATCAAGAGTGCAAGCATTAGGGACAACGACTATCATCATGTAAAGGGAAATTGTACTCATCAAGTGAGCTAGCATTTAGGGACAATGGCTCCCATAAAGTAAGGTACAATCACTCTCAACAAGCGAGCCTTAAGGGACAAACGACTCTTATCATTTAAGGGACAAATTGCCCACATAAAGTTAGCCTTTAGGGATATGGATATTATCATGTAAGTGACAATTGCTCTTATTAAGTGTGCAAGAATTAGGGACAACGACTATCATCATGTAAAGGGCAATTGCTCTCATTGAGTGAGCATGCATTTAGGGACAACAGGTCACATAAAGTTAGGTACAATTGCTCTCAACAAGTGAACCTTTAGGGACAACGGCTCTTAATATGTAAGGGCCAAATTACCCTCATAAAGTTAGCCATTAGGGACAACAGATCTCATCATGCAAGTGACAATTGCGCTTATCAAGTGTGCAAGCAATAGGGACAACGACTATCATCATGTAAAGGGAAATTCCACTCATCATGAGAGCAAGCGTTTATTGACAACGGCTCCCGTAAAGTAAGGTAAAATTGCTCTCAACAAGTGAGCCATTAGGGACTAAGACTCCTATGATGTAAGGGACAAATTGCCCTCATAAAGTTAGACTTTAGGTACAACGAATCTCATCATGTAAGTGACTATTGCTCTTATCAAGTGTGCAAGCATTAAGGACAACGGCTATCATCATGTAAAGGGAAATTGTACTCATCAAGTGAGCAAGCATTTAGGGACAACGGCTCCCATAAAGTAGGGTACAATTGCTCTCAAGTCTCAACAAGTGAGCCTTTAGGGACTACGACTCCTATGATGTAAGGGACAAATTGCCCTCATAATGTAAGCCTTTAGGAACAACGGATGTCATCATGCAAGTGACTATTGCTCTTATCAAGTGTGCAAGCATTAGGGACAACGGCTATCATCATGTAAAGGGCAATTGCTCTGATCAAGTGAGCATGCATTTAGGGACAACAGGTCACATAAAGTTAGCTACAATTGCTCTGAACAAGTGAGCCTTTAGGGACAACGGCTCTTAATATGTAAGGGCCACATTGCCGTCATATAGGTAGCCTTTAGGGACAACAGATCTCATCACGCAAGCGAGAATTGCTCTTATCAAGTGTGCAAGCATTAAGGACAACGACTATCTTCATGTAAAGGGAAATTGCACTCATCATGTGAGCAAGCGTTTGGGGACAATGGCTCCCTTAAAGTAAGGTACAATTGCTCTCAACAAGTGAGCCTATAGGGACTACGACTCCTAAGATGTATGGGACAAATTGCCCTCATAAAGTTAGCCTTTAGGGACAACAGATCTCATGATATAAGTGACAATTGCTCTTATCAAGAGTGCAAGCATTAGAGACAACGATTATCATCATGTAAAGGGAAATTGCACTCATCAAGTGTGCAAAGTAAGGTACAATTGCTCTAAACAAGTAAACCTTTAAGGACAAATGACTCTTATCATTTAAGGGACAGATTGCCCTCATAAAGTTAGCCTTTAGGGACAACGGATCTCATCATGTAAGTGACAATTGCTCTTATCAAGATTGCAAGCATTAGGGACAACGACTATCATCATGTAAAGGGAAATTGTACTCATCAAGTGAGCAAGCGTTTAGGGATAACGGCTCCTATAAAGTAAGGTACTATTGCTCTCAACAAGTGAGCCTTTAGGGACAAATGACTCTTATCATTTAAGGGACAAATTGCCCTCATAAAGTTAGCCTTTAGGAACAACGGATCTCACCATCCAAGTGACTATTGCTCTTACCAAGTGTTCAAGCACTAGGGACAACTGCTATCATCATGTAAAGCGCAATTGCTCTCATCAAGTGAGCAAGCGTTTATGGACAACGGCTCCCATAAAGTAAGGTATGATTGCTCTCAATAAGTGAGCCTTTAGGGACAACGACTCTTATCATATAAGGGACAAATTGCGCTCATAAAGTTAGCCTTTAGGGACAACGGATCTCATCATGTAAGTGACAATTGCTTTTAAAAAGTGTGCAAGCATTAGGGACAACGGCTATCATCATGTAAAGGGCAATTGCTCTCATCAAGTGAGCATGCGTTTAGGGACAACAACTCCCATAAAGTTAGTTACAATTACTCTCAACAAGTGAGCCTTTAGGGACAACGGCTCTTATCATGTAAGGGCCAAATTGCCCTCATAAAGTTAGCCTTTAGGGACAACAGATCTCATCTTGCAAGTGACAATTGCTCTTATCAAGTGTGCAAGCATTAGGGACAATGACTATCTTTATGTAAAGGGAAATTGCGCTCATCATGTGAGCAAGCATTTAGGGACAACGGCTCCCATATAGTAAAATACAATTGCTCTCAACAAGTGAGCCTTTAGGGACTACGACTCTTATGATGTAAGGGACAAATTGCACGCATAATGTTAGCCTTTAGGAACAACGGATCTCATCAGCCAAGTGACTATTGCTCTTACCAAGTGTGCAAGCATTAGGGACAATGACTATCACCATGTAAAGGGCAATTGCTCTCATCAAGTGCGCAAGCGTTTAGGGACAACGGCTCCCATAAAGTAAGGTACAATTGCTCTCAACAAGTGAGCCTTAGGGACAACGGCTCTTATCATGTAAGGGACAAATTGCAGTCTTAAAGTTAGCCTTTAGGGACAACGGATCTCATCATGCAAGTGACAATTACTCATATCATGTGTTCAAGCTTTAGGGAAAACAACTATCATCATGTAAGGGCAATTGCACTCATCAAGTGAGCAAGCGTTTAGGGACACTGGCTCCCATAAATTAAGGTACAATTGCTCTCAACAAGTGAGCCTTTAGGGACTACGTTTCTTATAATGTAAGGGACAAATTGCGCTTATAAAGTTAGCCTTTAGGGACAACGGATCTCATCATGTAAGTGATAATTGCTCTTATTAAGTGTGCAAGCATTAGGGACAACGACTATCATCACGTAAACGGCAATTGCTCTCATCAAGTGAGCACGCATTTAGGGACAACGGCTCCTTAAAAGTAAGGCACAATTGCTCTCAACAAGTGAGCCTTTATGGACTACGACTCCTATGATGTAAGGGACAAATTGCCCTCATAAAGTTAGCCTTTAGGAACAACGGATCTCATCATGTAACTGACAATTGCTCTTATCAAGAGTGCAAGCATTAGGGACAGCGACTATCATCAAGCCTTTAGGGACAACGGCTCCCATAATGTAAGGTACAATTGCTCTCAATAAGTGAGCCTTTAGGGACTACGACTCCTATGATGTAAGGGACATATTGCCCTCATAAAGTTAGCCTTTAGGAACGATGGATCTCATCATGCAAGTGACTATTGCTCTTATCAAGTGTGCAAGCATTAGGGACAACGACTATCATTATGTAAAGGGAAATTGCTCTCATCAAGTGAGCAAAGCGTTTAGGGACAACGGCCTCTATAAAGTAAGGTACAATTGCTCTCAACAAGTGAGCATTTAGGGACAATGGCTCTTATCATGTAAGGGATAAATTACCTTCTTAAAGTAAGCCTTTTTGGACATCGGATCTCATCATGCAAGTGACAATTGCTCTTATCATGTGTGCAAGCATTAGGGACAACAGCTAGCATCATGTAAGGGCAATTGCACTCATCAAGTGAGCAAGCATTTAGGGAAAACGGCTCCCGTAAAGAAAGGTACAATTGCTCTCAACAAGTGAGCCTTTAGGGACAACGGCTCTTATCATGTAAGGGACAAATTGCGCTAATAAAGTTAGCCTTTAGGGACTACGGATCTCATCATGTAAGTGACAATTGCTCTTAGTAAATGTGCAAGCATTAGGGACAACGGCTATCATCATGTAAAGGGCAATTGCACTCATCAAGTGAGCATGCGTTTAAGGACAACAGCTCCCATAAAGTGAGGTACAATTGCTCTCAACAAGTAAGCCTTTAGGGACAGCGGCTCTTATCATGTAAGGGCAAAATTTCCCTCATAAATTAGCCTTTAGGAACAACAGATCTCATCATGCAAGTGACAATTGCCCTTATCAAGTGTGCAAGCATAAGGGACAACGACTATCATCATGTAAAGGGAAATTGTACTCATCATGTGAGCAAGCGTTTAGGGATAACGGCTCCCATAAAGTAAGGTACAATTGCTCTCAACAAATGAGCCTTTAGGGACTACGACTCCTATGATGTAAGGGACAAATTGCCCTCATAAAGTTAGCCTTTAGGAACAACGGATCTCATCATGCAAGTGACTATTGCTCTTATCAAGTGTGCAAGCATTAGTGACAACGGCTATCATCATGTAAAGGGCAATTGCTCTCATCAAGTAAGCAAGCGTTAAGGGACTAATTCTCTCTCTCCCTATGGAGAATCCGGCCGCCCCTTCCCTACTACTATTCCGACCATAACCCTCTCCTAAACCGCCTCTCTATCTTTTAATTTATTGGTTAAGGTTCGTTTGATCCTGTTCTAATTCATTAATTGATATGCAATCGGTTCTAGGGTGGGGTTTTTTCTGGAAGGCGGTGTGTTTGGTTTTTTCATTATATATTACGATTTCAATTGATCAAGGAAACCCTAATCGCTGCTTTTTTCTTTCCTTGATCGATTGTTATGTGTGATGGTGATGAGCGTATTGCAAAACCTTTTTTAGGGTTCCTTTATTATCACCAGATTCATGATGATGCGATACGATATGTGGCTACTGCTTATCAATGAATGGAACTCTTATTAGGGTTTCGTTATTCTAATCGCTGTTATATGTATATTGGTATATGCTGAACGATTGTAAAACCTTTTTAGGTTTTTACTTAATTCTATTCGGGTCTTTGGAAGTAAACCCTCGTTAGGGTTTTTGATTACCTGATCGTTATTCCTGGATGTGCCTACATGGCGTTGGGTTATTTGTACGTGGGTTATCAATGGGAGAGATGTTTCCTATGATCGAACTGTTTTTGGGAGGATTTATTTTCCTCAACAGATCGTATTTTGGTTATGATGAAAGTTAGGTTTCGTTGAGCCTTATGTTAGTGCGATCAGTTCTTATTGATGTTTGCTGCTATCATAGCTTATTGGGACTGATTAAGGCTGCTGGTTTGCATGGTTGCGGTGTCAATGGGTTGCATTCTGAATCTTTATGCATTTAGCAGCTTAATGGTCTTCTGAATCACGTCATGAACTGGTTTCTTGCTGCATATTCTGTGATTTATGTTATAGATGGAAGTTAAGTTTTTGGGGACTCTTATTCAAAACCCCATGTACACGATCACGGATTAGTTGCACTCTCATCTTCGTGGGGTCTCGTGATTGTTTATGCTATAAGTTAGGGTTTGTTCAAAACTCTATTTCTCGTCCATGGCAATTCTGGTTCGATTGGATTTCAATCTCTCTTCTTGTTTTAGAGGATGCTGAAAATGTACGAATCATGCTAATGGTTGGATTTGTGATCGGTGCGGGTGGTTAGGGTTTGGGAAACCCTATGTCGGTTCATCGGTCCTTGTGCTGCTGCTTATGGATGGTCGTCTATGGCAGGCTGCTACGTGGTAAGTTTGGACTTCTATGACGACTTTGAAGAATCAAGTTTTTACTTGGCTAGCATTTAATTGTTATTTTTATAGTCGTTGTAGTTTATGTTCAATGTAAGTTTATGTTCTATGTTTTGGTCAGTTGCACATGTTGTGCATGTTAGTTTTAAGAATGGTATGTCATTCTTAGATAGGTGTCTTGTAAGTGTCCTAAGGGACTGAGGGCGAGGGAAATCACCCTCGTCATTTTGTACTTCAATGTTTTTGGATAATGTCATTTACCAGGGTGCAGGATTACTCCCCTTTACCCAAAAAAAGCGTTAAGGGACAACGGATCCCATAATGTAAGGTACAATTGCTTTTAACAAGTGAGCCTTTAGGGACTACGACTCTTATGACGTAAGGGACAAATTACCCTCATAAAGTTAGCCTTTAGGGACAACGGATCTCATCATGCAAGTGACAATTGCTCTTATCAAGTGTGCAAGCATTAGGGACAACAACTATCATCATGTAAAGGGAAATTGAACTCTTCAAATGAGCAAGCATTTAGGGACAACGGCTCCCATAAAGAAAGGTACAGTTGCTCTCAACAAGTGATCCTTTAGGGACAACGGCTTTCATCATTTAAAGGACAAATTGCCCTCATAAAGTTAGCCTTTAGGGACAACGGATCTCATCATGTAAGTGACAATTGCTCTTATCAAGAGTGCAAGCATTAGGGACAACGATTATCATCATGTAAAGGGAAATAGCACTCATCAAGTGAGCAAGCCTTTAGGGACAACGGCTCCTATAAAGTAAGGTAGAATTGCTCTCAACAAGTGAGCCTTTAGGGACAAATGACTCTAATCATTTAAGGGACAAATTGCCCTCATAAAGTTAGCCTTGAGGAACAACAGATCTCATCATCCAAGTGACTATTGCTCTTACCAAGTGTGCAAGCATTAGGGACAACTGCTATCATCATTTAAAGGGCAATTGCTCTCATCAAGTGAGCAAGCGTTTAGGGACAATGTCCTCCATAAAGTATGGTACAATTGCTCTCAACAAGTGAACCTTTAGGGACAACGGCTCTTATCATGTAAGGGAAAAATTTCCCTCTAAAAGTTAGCCTTTATGGACAACGGCTCTCATCATGCAAGTGACAATTGCTCTTATTATGTGTGCTTGCGTTAGGGACAACAGCTATCAACATGTAAGGTCAATTGCACTCATCAAGTGAGCAAGCATTTAGGGACAACGGCTCCCATAAAGTAAGGTACAATTGCTCTCAACAAGTGAGCCTTTAGGGACAACGACTCTTATCATGTAAGGGACAAATTGAGCTCATAAAGTTAGCCTTTAGGGACAACGGATCTCATCATGTAAGTGACAATTGCTCTTATTAAGTGTGCAAGCATTAGGGACAATTGCTCTTATTCTGCCTATCTTGGACGTTTTTTCTTTTAATTCTTCATTGGATTAATTGTTTTAACATTAGATCTGGGTTGTTAGGGGTGGAAGTCGGTTTAAATTGCTATGTATTTATCAAAATCGCTGCTTATTCATATATAAACCCTAATCGCATTATTCTTTCTCTAAATCGGTTCCTTAATCGATTTTCATAAGGATTAGGTTTATTGATCTCTATATGTACCCTATACGATCTATTATTGCTTATATATAATCATTGAAGGTATTATAACCCTAAAACGATTACTGTCTTGTAATCATTTTTTTTAGGGTTTTCTGTTTTGGATCTGATCGATTGGTGCTTATGGGATTATCATTCCACGATCTGCTTGATGGTGATTCATATATCAGGTTTCTTATTCGTACTATTTGCTGGTATATGCTTCTTGGTTGGGGCCTGTGCTTAATGCCTATAAACCTTTTTTAAGGTTTTATTAATTTGATTGGAAGTAAAACTCTTTTAGAGTTTTTTGTGTTAATGGAAGTATACCCTCGTTAGGTATTGATGAACGGCTGGAAGTTCTTTTAATGATGGTTGTGAGTGTTTTGTGGGTTTGGGAGAGTGTAAAGTTCTACGTGGGTAGATGTTTTGTTGCCTGCAGCTGTTCACTTGGAAGTTAAGTTTTAGGGTTCTTATTCAAAAACTCTATTGATCGTTTGACTTTGATTTGATCCTGCACGCGTTCATGTTTATCATGTTGTTGGATCTAGTCCTTTGCTCTTGCTTATTCGATCTACTGGTTAGGGTTTTATCACCCTTGGTTTGTTACAGATTGTTGCTGAATGTTATCACCCTTGATCGATGTGTACCCTGGCTGTTTTGGATGGGGTGATCATTGCATGTATGCTGCAAGGTTTTTAGGGTTTTTTATAACCCTATTTGTTTGTTACGCTTTACGGCTGCTACTGGTTTGATGACTATTGGGTTCTTATTCATATTTGCTGGTTGTAGCATTCGGTTAAAGTGTATGGTGGCTTTTAGTACCATTAGATCCCTTCTTGGCAGAATTCCTCATCTAATGGGATAAATGGTACGATAAAGTGGAAGTTGGGTTTAACCCTTATGTTTGTTGTTTGTGGTGTTTGCTACTACAAACAGAGTTTATGTTGAAGATCGCTTGGTTTTTTCTACGTGGATTCTTCATGGAAGTTAAAGTGCACCACCATAGTGATATAGAAGGCTCAAGTGTTTTTCTTGAGTAGTAGTATTAATGTTTATGTTCTTGTATCATTTTGGTAGGTTCATTTTATTGCAAGTTATAGGAATGATGTGTCTTGCTATAGTCGAGTCTGTAAGTGTCCTAAGGGACTGAGAAGAGGGATGTCACCCTCATCCTTTGTACTTCAATGTTTTTGGTGTAATATATTTTACCGGGGTGAATTAACCCTTTTACCCAAAAAAAAGCATTAGGGACAACGGCTATCATCATGTAAAGGGCAATTGCTCTCATCAAGTGAGCATGCGTTTAGGGACAACAGTTCCCATAAAGTTAGGTACAATTGCTCTCAACAAGTGAGACTTTAGGGACAACGGCTCTTATCATGTAAGGGCCAAATTGCCCTCATAAAGTTAGCCTTTAGGGACAACAGATCTCATCTTGCAAGTGACAATTGCTCTTATCAAGTGTGCAAGCATTAGGGACAATGACTATCATCATGTAAAGGGAAATTGCACTCAACATGTGAGCAAGCATTTAGGGACGAATTGGTTGAAAAAAAACCCCTAGTTCTCTCTCCCCTAGGGTAGAAATCCGGCCGCCACCCTTCAAAATTTTCCGGCCAAAAAACGACACCTAATCATCCTCTCTATCCTTCTAAGGGTATGCAATACGCATTAGGTTTAGTTATTCTCTTAAGGGTGGTTGGTTTCAGCGTTTTCTTATTACTTTAAACGGATTTCTCCTTGTTTCTGGTCGAAACCCTAAGAGTTCATTTTTTAGGGTTTCTTGGCCGACATATTTAACAAACTCTCATGTGTTTCCTGCTGCCGGTTTATTACTAATCGATTATATATATTGAGGGTTTATTGATTCGTTTTTTCTACCCTTAAACATGTTCAATCGATTTAGGGTTTCATTGGATCTGGATCAATCGTATATATTACAAGGTATTATTTTCTACGATCTGCTAGATTGGTGTGCGTAGCATGTTCCTGATTTGAATCAAGTCGGTTTTTTGGATCGACTTTATTTAACATGGTTCGTTATGGGTGGGTTTGATGTGCTTACTGCTAAACGAAACCTTTTTTGGGTTTTGTGTCGTCTCGATCTGCTGTGTTTGTTGGTGATAATGGATCTGGTTGTTTTCTTTGATGTCAATCCTTTGTAAGGGATTGTTGATGTTCATTGTCGTACTATGATGTTGCTGCCATGAATGTGGGTTTGGGAGAGATGGAAGTTAAGTTTTAGGGGAACTTGTTCAAAAACCCTTGTTTTGATCGATGATGTTAGGGTTCGTTGGTTCCCTAGTTGTTGATTTGGGTTCGTATACTTCATAGACTGCTGCTGATTATGAGATTTCATGTTTTCTTGGTCTAATATACGACGGGTAGAGTATGGAAGTTAAGTTTGAAGAATGTAAGGTGTTAAATTGCTTTGTGGTATGTAATATGATCTATTGGAAGTTAGGGTGTACTATAAACCCTAGTGGCATTTGTTTGTTGGTGACATGAATCGTGGTGCTGCTGGAATGGGTTCTATGACGTTCATTTTTTGGGCAGGTGATCATGTTATCATTTTTTGTTTGTGAGCATATTTGGTCAGTTATATGCCTATGTTTAGAGGGACTCTATTTTTCTGCATTTGATGACCCCATGCTCGTGGAAGGTTTTGTTTGTGTTGGTCTTGCTATACAAACAGATTTTATGTTGAAGATCGCTTGTAGTTTCTACGTGGATTCTTCATGGAAGTTAAGGTGGACCGCCATAGTGATATAGAAGGCTCAAGTGGTTTCCTGAGTAGCATCGTAATTTTTATGTACTTTTGTCATTATTGGTAGGTTCATTTTATTTTATATTATAGGAATGGTGTGTCATTCTTATATTTGAGTCAGTAAGTGTCCTAAGGGACTGAGGTGAGGGATATCACCCTCATCCTATGTACCTCAACGTTTTTTGGAGTAATGAATTTTACCGGGGTGAATTAACCCTTTTACCCAAAAAAAGCGTTTAGGGACAACGGCTATCATCATGTAAAGGGCAATTGCTCTCATCAAGTGAGCAAGCATTTCGGGACAAGGGCTCCCAAAAAGTAAGGTACAATTGCTCTCAATAAGTGAGCCTTTAGGGACTACGACTCTTATGATGTAAGGGACAAATTGCCCTCATAAAGTTACCTTTAGGAACAACGGATCTCATCATCCAAATGACTATTGCTCTTACCAAGTGTGCAAGCATTAGGGACAATGGCTATCCCCATGTAAAGGGCAATTGCTCTCATAAAGTGAGCAAGCGTTTAGGGACAACGGCTCCCAAAAAGTAAGGTAAAATTGCTCTCAACAAGTGAGGCTTTAGGGACAACGACTCTTATCATGTATGGGACAAATTGCAGTCTTAAAGTTAGCCTTTAGGGACAACGGATCTCATCATGCAAGTGACACTTGCTCTTATCATGTGTGCAAGCTTTAGGGACAATGACTATCATCATGTAAAGGGCAATTGCACTCATTAAGTGAGCAAGCGTTTAGGGACAACGACTCCCATAAAGTAAGGTACAATTGCTCTCAACAAGTCAGCCTTTAGGGACAACGTCTCTTATCATGTAAGGGACAAATTGCGCTCATAAAGTTAGCCTTTAGTGACAACGGATCTCATCATGTAAGTGACAATTGCTCTTATTAAGTGTGCAAGCTTTAGGGACAACGACTATCATCATGTAAAGGGCAATTGCTCTCATCAAGTGAGCATGCATTTAGGGAGAACAGGTCACATAAAGTTAGGTACAATTGCTCTCAACAAGTGAGCCTTTAAGGACAACGGCTCTTAATATGTACGGGCCAAATTGCCCTCATAAAGTTAGCCTTTAGAGACAACAGATCTCATCATGCAAGTGACAATTGCTCTTATCAAGTGTGCAAGCATTAAGGACAACGACTATCTGATGTAAAGGGAAATTGCACTCATCATGTGAGCAAGCGTTTAGGGACAAAGGCTCCCTTAAAGTAAGGTACAATTGCTCTCAACAAGTTAGCCTTTAGGGACTAGGACTCCTATGATGTAAGGGACAAATTACCCTCATAAAGTGAGCCTTTAGGAACAACAGATCTCATCATGTAAGTGACAATTGCTCTTATCAAGAGTGCAAGCATTAGGCACAACGACTATCATCATGTTAAGGGAAATTGCACTCATCAAGTGAGCAAGCATTTAGGGACAACGGCTCCTATAAAGTAAGGTACAATTGCTCTCAACAAGTGAGCCTTTAGGGATAAACGACTCTTATCATTTAAGGGACAAATTGCCCTCATAAAGTTAGCCTTTAGGGACAACGGATCTTATCATGTAAGTGAAAATTGCTCTTATTAAGTGTGCAAGCATTAGGGACAACGACTATCATCATGTAAAGGGCAATTGCTCTCATCAAGTGAGCATGCATTTAGGGACAACAGGTCACATAAAGTTAGGTACAATCGCTCTCAACAAGTGAGCATTTAGGGACAACGGCTCTTAATATGTAAGGGCCAAATTGCCCTCATAAAGTTAGCCATAAGGGACAATAGATCTCATTATGCAAGTGACAATTGCGCTTATCAAGTGTCCAAGCATTAGGGACAACGACTATCATCATGTAAAGGGAAATTCCACTCATCATGTGAGCAAGCATTTAGGGACAACGGCTCCCTTAAAGTAAGGTACCATTGCTTTCAACAAGTGAGCCTTTAGGGACTAAGACTCCTATGATGTAAGGGACAAATTGCCCTCATAAAGTTAGCCTTTAAGAACAACGGATCTCATCATGTAAGTGACTATTGCTCTTATCAAGAGTGCAAGCATTTGGGACAATGACTATCATCATGTAAAGGGAAATTGTACTCATCAAGTGAGCAAGCATTTAGGGACAATGGCTCCCATAAAGTAAGGTACAATTGCTCTCAACAAGTGGTATTTGACTTTCTAAGAGTCAAAATTTTTCTCTCCCAACTAGGGGCGAATTGCGAAACCCTAACAACCTTCAATCTTCAATCGGTTTTTCAATGAATTGACCTCTAAAACATGATTTTCTGTAATGTTTTTTGCTCTTGATTCGTGTCTAACATTCGTGTTTTACAGGTATTAATCAAAATCATTACTTGGAATCTGTTTTAAGTCGACTTTTTGGAAAATTCGTACTTTTTAGGGTTTCCAATTCGTTCCTTGTTCTATGATCGATTCCTGTTATTATCTAATCCTTTTTTGATCTACTAGGATCGATTATTGTTCTCCTTATCGTTCCTTTGTTCTTTGATTTTTAAAGTCGGTTTGACTTTGCTTATATAAGGATCGATCTTTATGATTTTCTGGTGTAAACCCTAAATCGTTTTTAGGGTTTGTTTCAAACCGACTCACTCTATTGCTATATTTTTTCGGTTTTGTGGCTGATACTTTATTGCTATATCTTTGATCGCTGGTTGGGTGTTGTTTGTTTGGATCTGAGTGGGACGAAACCCTAGTTGTAGGGATTGTTTATTCATGGTTCTGGTTGTGTTCTTATTGGTTGTGGGTTATGGGAGATGTTAATTCATGATGTTTACTCATGATGTTTACGAGAGTTAGGGTTTGTAAAACCTTACTTTTCTGATTGTTAAGATCGTACCCCTACTATTGCTGATCGAAACCTTGTTTATCATTGATTATGCCTATTGAAATCAGTTCTATTTGCTTTTGGGACTGTTTTGAGGTGGTGTTCGATCATGGCTGCTGTTTGTATGTCCTTGTTGGTGGCATTGGGGCTTGATCATTGCGGTGTCACTAATGGAAGTTAAGTTTTTGGGGACTCTTGTTCAAAACCCCATGTACACAATCACGGGTCAGTTGCACTCTTATTCTTCTTGGGGTCTTGATTGTGGTTGTTTTCCTACTCTTTGTGAACTGAAATCAATTTTGACGATCCGTGAGTAAGGAGAAGGTTGGTGCATATGACTTGATCCTTGGTTATTGTCTTCATGTGTTTTCGTTCTTATTTGTTGGAAGATTGGTTCAAGTTTGGATATGCTGGATCGTTGGGTCGCTTAGACCATGGTTATGCTTCAAGTTCGTTTTGCTACGTAAGTCACTCTTATTAGGTTATTAGATTATGCGTTTGCATAATACTAATAAAAGATGCAATTGGTTGAAGCTGGAAGTTTATACTATTCTTGGAAGGCGGGGAAACTTGGTTTAGGTTTCTTCATGATCAAGATCTGAATCGCTACGATGACTAAGAAGACTTGAATTTTATTTAAGTTGTAATGTATTGTATCTCTTTTTTCAGTCATTGTTAGTTGTATTTGGATTTGTAAGCTATAAGAATATCATGTCATTCTTATATAGTGGTTAGGTAAGTGTCCTAAGGGACTTAGATGAGGGACTCACTCTCATCCATTGTACTTCAATGTTTTTTGGTTTTAATATACTTTACCAGGGTGCAGGATTACTCCCCTTTACCCAAAAAAAATTGCTCTCAACAAGTGAGCCTTTAGGGACAAATGACTCTTATCATTTAAGGGACAAATTGCCCTCATAAAGTTAGCCTTTAGGGACAACGGATCTTATCATGTAAGTGACAATTGCTCTTATTAAGTGTGCAAGCAGTAGGGTCAACGACTATCATCATGTAAAGGGCAATTGCTCTAATCAAGTGAGCATGCATTTAGGGACAACAGGTCACATAAAGTTAGGTACAATTGCTCTCAACAAGTGAGCCTTTAGGGACAACGGCTCTTAATATGTAAGGGCCAAATTACCCTTATAAAGTTAGCCATTAGGGACAACAGATCTCATCATGCAAGTGACAACTGCGCTTATCAAGTGTGCAAGCATTAGGGACAACGACTATCATCATGTAAAGGGAAATTCCACTCATCATGTGAGCAAGCGTTTAGGGACAACGGCTCCCGTAAAGTAAGGTACAATTGCTCTCAACAAGTGAGCCTTTAGGGACTAAGACTCCTATGATGTAAGGGACAAATTGCCCTCATAAAGTTAGCCTTTAGGAACAACGGATCTCATCATGTAAGTGACTATTGCTCTTATCAAGAGTGCAAGCATTAAGGACAACGACTATCATCATGTAAAAGGAAATTTTAATCATCAAGTGAGCAAGCATTTATGGACAACGGCTCCCATAAAGTAAGGTACAATTGCTCTCAACAAGTGAGCCTTTAGGGACTACGACGCCTATAATGTAAGGGACAAACTGCCCTCATAAAGAAAGCCTTAAGGAACAACGGATCTCATCATGCAAGAGACTATTGCTCATATCAAGTGTGCAAGCATTAGGGACAATGGCAATCATCATGTAAAGGGCAATTGCTCTCATCAAGTGAGCATGCATTTAGGGTCAACAGGTCACATAAAGTTAGGTACAATTGCTCTCAACAAGTGAGTCTTTAGGGACAACGGCTCTTAATATGTAAGGGCCACATTGCCCTCATAAAGTTAGCCTTTAGGGACAACAGATCTCATCATGCAAGTGACAATTGCTCTTATCAAGTGTGCAAGCATTAGGGACAACGACTATCGTCATGTAAAGGGAAATTGCACTCATCATGTGAGCAAGCGTTTAGGGACAATGGCTCCCTTAAAGTAAGGTACAATTGCTCTCAACAAGTGAGCCTTTAGGGACTACGACTCCTAAGATGTATGGGACAAATTGCCCTTATAAAGTTAGCCTTTAGGGACAACGGATCTCATCATGTAAGTGATAATTGCTCTTATCAAGAGTGCAAGCATTAGAGATAACGATTATCATCATGTAAAGGGAAATTGCACTCATCAAGTGTGCAAAGTAAGGTACAATTGCTCTAAACAAGTGAACCTTTAGGGACAAATGACTCTTATCATTTAAGGGACAGATTGCCCTCATAAAGTTATCCTTTAGGGACAACAGATCTCATCATGTAAGTGACAAGCTCTTATCAAGATTGCATGCATTAGGGACAACGACCATCATCATGTAAAGGGAAATTGCACCCATCAAGTGAGCAAGCGTTTAGGGACAACGGCTCCTATAAAGTAAGGTACTATTGCTCTCAACAAGTGAGCCTTTAGGGACAAATGACTCTTATCATTTAAGGGACAAATTTCCCTCATAAAGTTCGCCTTTAGGAACAACGGATCTCACCATCCAAGTGACTATTGCTCTTATCAAGTGTGCAAGCATTAGGGACAACTGCTATCATCATGTAAAGGGACATTGCTCTCATCAAGTGAGCTAGCATTTAGGGACAACGACTCTTATCATGTAAGGGACAAATTGCGCTCATAAAGTTAGCCTTTAGGGACAACGGATCTCATCATGTAAGTGACAATTGCTTTTAAAAAGTGTGCAAGCGTTTAGGGACTACGGCTCCTATAAAGTAAGGTACTATTGCTCTCAACAAGTGAGCCTTTAGGGACAAATGACTCTTATACTTTAAGAGACAAATTGCCCTCATAAAGTTAGCCTTTAGGAACAACGGATCTCACCATCCAAGTGACTATTGCTCTTACCAAGTGTGCAAGCATTAGGGACAACTGGTATCATCATGTAATGGGCAATTGCTCTCATCAAGTGAGCATGCGTTTAGGGACAACAACTCCCATAATGTTAGTTACAATTGCTCTCAACAAGTGAGCATTTAGGGACAACGACTCTTATCATGTAAGGGCCAAATTGCCCTCATAAAATTAGCCTTCAGGGATAACATATCTCATCTTGCAAATGACAATTGCTCTTAGCAAGTGTGCAAGCATTAGGGACAATGACTATCATTATGTAAAGGGAAATTGCGCTCATCATGTGAGCAAGTGTTTAGGGACAACAGCTATCATCATGTAATGGGCAATTGCTCTCATCAAGTGAGCAAGCATTTAGGGACAACGGCTCACATAAAGTAAGGTACAATTGCTCTCAACAAGTGAGCCTTTAGGGACTACGACTCTTATGATGTAAGGGACAAATTGCACTCATAATCTTAGCCTTTAGGAACAACAGATCTCATCAGCCAAGTGACCATTGCTCTTACCAAGTTTGCAAGCATTAGGGACAACGATTATCACCATGTAAAGGGCAATTGCTCTCATCAAGTGAGCAAGCGTTTAGGGACAACGGCTAACATAAGTAAGGTACAATTGCTCTCATCAAGTGAGCCTTTAGGGACAACGGCTCTTATCATGTAAGGGACAAATTGCAGTCATAATGTTAGCCTTTAGGGACAACGGATCTCATCATGCAAGTGACAATTGCTCATATCATGTGTTCAAGCTTTAGGGAAAACAGCTATCATCA
Organism: Artemisia argyi; assembly: GCA_030686995.1. Classification (NCBI taxonomy): domain Eukaryota; kingdom Viridiplantae; phylum Streptophyta; class Magnoliopsida; order Asterales; family Asteraceae; genus Artemisia; species Artemisia argyi. The sequence continues at coordinate 7,374 of JARVZY010003692.1, read as the reverse complement.
TGTAAAGGGCAATTGCACTCATCAAGTGAGCAAACATTTAGGGACAACGGCTCCCATAAATTAAGGTACAATTGCTCTCAACAAGTGAGCCTTTAGGGACAACGGCCCTTAATATGTAAATGCCAAATTGCCCTCATAAATTTAGCCTTTAGGGACAACATATCTCATCATGCAAGTGACAATTGCTCTTATCAAGTGTGCAAACATTAGGGACAACGACTATCATCATGTAAAGGGAAATTGCACTCTTCAAGTGAGCAAGCCTTTAGGGGCAACGGCTCCCATAAAGTAAGGTACAATTGCTCTCAATAAGTGAGCCTTTAGGGACTACGACTCCTATGATGTAAGGGACAAATTGCCCTCATAAAGTTAGCCTTTAGGAACAACGAATCTCATCATGCAAGTGACTATTGCTCTTATCAAGTGTCCAAGCATTAGGGACAACGGTAATCATCGTGTACAGGGCAATTGCTCTCATCAAGTGAGCATGCATTTAGGGACAACAGGTCACATAAAGTTAGGTACAATTGCTCTCAACAAGTGAGCCTTTAGGGATAAGGGCTCTTAATATGTAAGGGCCATATTGCCCTCATAAAGTTAGCAATTAGGGACAACAGATCTCATCATGCAAGTGACAATTGCTCTTATCAAGTGTGCAAACATTAGGGACATAGACTATCATCGTGTAAAGGGAAATTGCACTCGTCAAGTGAGCAAGCATTTTGGGACAACGGCTCCTATAAAGTAAGGTACAATTGCTCTCAACAAGTGAGCCTTTAGGGACAAATGACTCTTATCATTTAAGGGAGAAATTGCCCTCATAAAGTTAGCCTTTAGGAACAACGGATCTCATCATCCAAGTGACTATTGCTCTAACCAAGTGTGAAGCATTAGGGACAACTGCTAACATCATGTAAAGGGCAATTGCTCTCTTCCAGTGAGCAAGCGTTTAGGGACAACGACTCTTATCTTGTAAGGGACAAATTGCGCTAATAAAGTTAGCCTTTAGGGACAACGGATCTCATCATGTAAGTTACAATTGCTCTTATTAAGTGTGCAAGCATTAGGGACAACGGCTATCATCATGTAAAGGGCAATTGCTCTCATCAAGTGAGCATGCGTTTAGGGACAACAGCTCCAATAAAGTTAGGTACAATTGCTCTCAACGAGTGAGCCTTTAGGGACAACGGCTCTTATCATGTAAAGGCCAAATTGCCCTCATAAAGTTAGCCTTTAGGGACAACAGATCTCATCTTGCAAGTGACAATTGCTCTTATCAAGTGTGCAAGCATTAAGGACAACGACTATCATTATGTAAAGGGAAATTGCACTCATCATGTGAGCAAGTCTTTAGGGACAACGGCTATCATCATGTAAAGGGCAATTGCTCTCATCAAGTGAGCAAGCATTTACGGACAACGGATCCCATAATGTAAGGTACAATTGCTCTGAACAAGTGAGCCTTTAGGGACTACGACTCTTATGATGTAATCATCAAGTGAGTAAGCGTTTAGGGAGAACGGCTCACATAAAGTAAGGTACAATTGCTCTCAACAAGTGAGCCTTTAGGGACAACGGCTCTTATCATGTAAGAGACAAATTGCTGTCCTAAAGTTAGCCTTTAGGGACAACGGATCTCATCATGCAAGTGACAATTGCACTTATCATGTGTGCAAGCTTTAGGGAAAATAACTATCATCATGTAAGGGCAATTGCACTTATCAAGTGAGCAAGCGTTTAGGGACAACAACTCCCATAAAGTAAGGTGCAATTTCTCTCAACAAGTGAGCCTTTAGGGACAACAGATCTCATCTTGCAAGTGACAATTGCTCTTATCAAGTGTGCAAGCATTAGGGACAACGACTATCATCATGTAAAGGGAAATTGCCCTCATCAGGTGAGCAAGCGTTTAGGGACAACGACTATCATCATGTAAATGGCAATTGCTCTCATCAAGTGAGAAAGCGTTTAGGCTCCCATAAAGTATGGTACAGTTGCTTTCAACAAGTGAGACTTTAGGGACTACGACTCGTATGATGTAAGAGACAAATTGCCCTTATAAAGTTAGGCTTTAGGAACAACGGATCTCATCATCCAAGTGACTATTGCACTTACCAAGTGTGCAAGCATTAGGGACAACGGCTATCACCATGTAAAGGGCAATTGCTCTCATCAAGTGAGCAAGCGTTTAGAGACAACGACTCCCATAAAGTATGGTACAATTGCTCTCAACAAGTGAGCCTTTAGGGACAACGGCTCTTATCATGTAAGGGACAAATTGCAGTATTAAAGTTAGCATTTAGGGACAACGGATCTCATCATGCAAGTGACAATTGCTCTTATCGTGTGTGCAAGCATTAGGGAAAACAACTATCATCATGTAAGGGCAATTGCACTCATCAAGTGAGTAAGCGTTTATGGACAACGGCTCCCATAAAGTAAGGTACAATTGCTCTCAACAAGTGACCCTTTAGGGACAACGTCTCTTATCATGTAAGGGACAAATTACGCTCATAAAGTTAGCCGTTAGGGACAACGGGTCTCATCATGTAAGTGAAAATTGCTCTTATCAAGTGTGCAAGCAATAGTTACAACGGCTATCCTCATATAAAGGGAAATTACACTCATCAAGTGAGCAAGCATTTAGGGATAACTGCTCCCATAAAGTAAGGTACAATTGCTCTCAACAAGTGAGCCTTTAGGGACAACAGCTCTTATCATGTAAGGGTCAAATTTCCCTCATAAATTTAGTATTTAGGGACTACGGACCTCATCATGCAATTGAGTATTGCTCTTATCAAGTGTGCAAGCATTTGGCACAACGGCTAACATCATGTAAAGGGCAATTGCTCTCATCATGTGAGGAAGAGTTTAGGGACAACGGCTCCCATAATGTAAGGTACAATTGCTCTCAACAAGTGAGCCTTTAGGGACAACGACTCTTATCATGTAAGGGACAAATTTCCCTTATAAAGTTAGTCTTTAGGGACAACGGATCTCATCATGCAAGTGACTATTGCTCTTATCAAGTGTGCAAGCATTAGGGACAATGACTATCATCATGTAAAGGGAAATTTCACTCATCAAGTGAGCAAGCGTTTAGGGACAACGGCTCCCATAAAGAAAGGTACAGTTGCTCTCAACAAGTGAGCCTTTAGGAACAACGGCTCTTATCATTTATGGGACAAATTGCCCTCATAAAGTTAGCCTTTAGGGACAACGGATCTCATCATGTAAGTGACAATTGCTCTTATCAAGTATGCAAGCATTAGGGATAACGTCTATCATCATGTAAATTGCAATTGCTCTCATCAAGTGAGCAAGCGTTTAGGGACAACGGCTCCCATAAAGTAAGGTACAATTGCTCTCAACAAGTGAGCCTTTAGGGACAACGGCTCTTATCATGTAAGGTACAAATTGCAGTATCAAAGTTAGCCTTTAGGGACAACAGATCTCATCATGCAAGTGACATTCTACTCCCTCCCTATTCCTAATCGACTTTTAGTTGTAACCATTCTAATCTTTTATTTTTAGCAGCAACTTGCCTAGATTGTTTGATTAGAGTTAGTGTTTTTCATTAATTCTTCCATCCTTGCTGCTTTTTTCACATAATTTTCTGGTTTGGAGGGATAGTAAATCGTTTTTTTATTAGAACCCTAAATCGACTTTTAGGGTTTTTTTTAGTCGGTTACCTTATTAATCCTGAAACCTGTGTATCTCAAATCCGATTCTTAGGGTTTTTTTTTGTAACCGACTTTTGGGTTTCATATTAATCGATCCTGTGCTGATTTTTATATATACTTATTGATTTCATTCTTTTCACACAGTATTTAATCTGTTAAGGATTAAGAGCTTTTTTAAGTTTAATGATTCTTTTAGGGTTTCATGTTTCTATTGTGTGCAAGAGGTTTGGTGTTACTTGCTGCTGTTGTGGCTACATTCAGATTCGATACACTTTGGGATAAGCGTGCAAGTTGTGATTGGGTTTGTTGTGTGCTTTAACGTATTATTCAACTCAGTTTGGAAGATCGTGTGGAACAGAACCTTTTCATAGGGATTGTCTTTGTGTCGTGGTTCTAATTTGATTATTGATTGGAAGTGGGTTTTGAGAGAGATGGAAAAAGGTTTTCTCAACAATTCGACTAGGGCTTCAAAGATGATTGATGGCAGTTCGGTGTTGAGTGATTTGGCTAAACGGTTTAAAAAATCTGATGTTATTAGTTCGGGGAGAGATGGTAAACCTAGGTTGCCATATCGTGGTGTTAATATTAAGGAACCTGTCATTGGATTTAATGATGTTACTGCTGCAATTGATAACAAGGATTATGAGGCTGATAACCATATGTTTGCAGCTGCTAATGTCGATGTTAATGTTATTGAGACCAAGATGGATGGTTGTGAGGTGGGATGCTCTACATCTACTTCTGTTTTGATTGATGAAAGTAGCCATGTTGCTGCTGGTATTACGAGGGTTGCTAAAGTTTCTAATCATGATGCTAAGGTTGATTTAGCTTTGGCTGATGTTGTAATACCGCATGAAGAGGTGGAAACGGTTTGCTCACGATTTAATAATTCACTTTATGGCTATTTTGTTGGACAAAGACCTGCGTTTCCTGTTGTCCAAAACTTTGTGCGTAACGTTTGGAAGAAATTCGGGTTAATGCATGTCATGATTCATCAAGGGTTCTTTATGTTTCATTTCTCTTTTTTTTGGTAAAGGGGTTAACCCCGGTAAATATATAACCAAAAAATCGTTAAGTACAAATGGAATGTGGCTGAAGTACCACATTAACCTCAAGCAAAAAGCTTGATAAACTAGTGCTTATGACATGCCATAAACACAAACCTAGCAATAATACAAGCACCTAACTAGGTATAAAAACAAGAAAAATCTTGAATCAAGCGAACGTCCCGCATCCACCCATAAGCACGAAGGGAGCAAGGCGACCCAGGAAGTCTGCCTCCTTAAAAACCCTTTCCAAGAAAAACCCATAGGGAAAAACCTTGGAGTAGGGAAAAAGAGTACAACCCTTACCTGGCACTCCCCTCGTGAAAATAACAAGCACTTGGAATCTTCCATGTATCCAACAGCATACGAGACCGAGGGGTTAACTTCTTGAATTTGAAGCTAACCAACTTCAACCGAATGGTAGAGACAATAACTTGAACCACTTCATCCACCTTAGCCTTCTTATGCTTAAAAAGCCTAGAATTGCGTTCCATCCAAAGGTAGTAGGTAGTAGCAGCAAGTAATAGCCGAGATAGTATGCTTACAACAGATCGCCCCTTAGAAATAGGAATAAGGAACAAAAGCACATCCTCCAACACGGGTGGAACCGCATCCATGCCGGAAAGAGACCGGACCTGCAACCAAACCTGCGAAGAAAATTGACACTCAAAAAACAAGTGAGCGTGAGAATCAGGAACCGTGTCACAAAGTAGGGAAGGAATGGATAATGTTCTTAAGTAGGGAAGGTATGGAAAATGTTCTTAATCATGGTTCTTGGCGAATTAGGTCTATTCCACTCATTCTCCACATTTGGAACCCTAATTCTGTATTGATTAAACATGACATTAGGAAGGTACATGTTTGGGTTAAAATGTATAACGTGCCGGTGGTGGCATATACTAAGGTGGGGCTGAATCTGATCGCGGCTAAACTTGGACAAATCATTATGTATGATGAGCACACAAGTAATATGTGCCTCAATTCGTGGGGTATGAATTCGTATGCTAGAGTTTTAGTTGAGATTTCGGCTGATAATGATTATGTGGAATCTCTTGTTGTGGCAATTCCTACTCCAAAGACAAATGAGCATCGTATGGTAAGAATTGATATTGAATTTGAATATAAACCGCCTCGGTGTTCTATATGTAAAATTTTGACCATGTTGATAAGGAGTGCCATAGGAAAGAGAAGGAAGTTAAACGGACATTACATGTGGATGATGGTGGTGGGGCTGCAAAGAGTAAATCTAAAGGTGTTAACAAGGTGCGGGTGTCTGGTAAGCCTAAATTGATATATCGACCCGTTTCTAAACCAAGTAATAACAACCAGGCTACTAAGTCCATACTTAAGGATCCTTCCCCTCTTATCTCTGAGGAGGGTGTGAAGTTGGTTTCTGATAAGCCAATTGGTGCTGAACAGCCACATGCTATTCCTAAGGTGCCTAATGATGGTTCCAACAGTTCTAATTCTGATGGAAAGTAATTCAAAGATGATATTAACTTGGTTGAATTGAAGAGTTTTATTGATGAACGCATGGAGGCTGAGAAAGTGATTGATATTCCTAAGGATGTGGTGCCTAAGGATGTTAATGATGGAAGTGTAATGGCGGATACTTCTTATGTTTCCTCCATTAATGATATTTTATTACATGAGCCGCCTGGAAGTTTACTTATGGATAAGGGTAAGGAGGCTGGTCCATCTAGTTCTTCCTTATCTCTTGTTAATTCTGCAACTAAAAGAAGTAACCCGTTCTCTAAGGTTGGTGATGTAATTGATTCTGACAGTGAGGTGGATGAGGTTCTGAATTCGTATGATGAGTCTGTGAATTTATTTGATATACCTTTTGGTACATTATCATCAACGGGTGGTGGTCAGGACCAGGAAGATTATTATGAATATGATGACTATACGGATCAGCTACACGAAATACCAAGACACTTGGCTACATATTATGAAGATTTCAAGCTCCAAGGACGTACTAGGTAGTAGTTGGTTTTATTGTAGTCTTGTTTTATTTATGTGGTAGTGGTCTTTATCTTGTAACAAAGAAATCTTTATGCCTATGTAACGGGCTTAGATATGGGACTTCACCCATATCCATTGTACTTAAATGATTTTTTGGTTTATGTCATTTACCGGGGTACAGGATTATTCCCCTTTACCCCAAAAAAAAAAAGCATTAGGGAAAACAACTATCATCATGTAAGGGCAATTGCACTCATCAAGTGAGCAAGCGTTAAGGGACCACGGCTCCCATAAAGTAAGGTACAATTGCTCTCAATAAGTGACCCTTTAGGGACAACGTCTCTTATCATGTAAGGGACAAATTACGCTCATAAAGTTAGCCTTTAGGGACAACGGATCTCATCATGTAAGTGACAATTGCTCTTATTAAGTGTGCAAGCATTAGGGACAACGACTATCATCATCTAAAGGTCAATTGCTCTCATTAAGTTAGCATGCATTTAGGGACAACAGCTCCCATAAAGTTTTTTTTTGGGTAAAAGGGTTAAATCACCCTGGCAAAATACATTACACCAAAAAACGTTGAAGTACAAAGGATGAGAGTGACTTCCCTCATTACAGACTCACCTATAGGAATGAAACACCATACCTATAACTTACAATATAAGTGTGACAGGCCA
>JARVZY010003691.1:0-28586 GCA_030686995.1 Artemisia argyi | reverse complement strand
GAGATTTCTCATTCCATGTGTTTTTCCTGGGATGGTTGAATGCTTCGCCTTGGCCGATCTTGGCGCTAGCATCAACCTGATGCCTCATTCTGTGTGGGAGAAACTCTCTCTTCCTGAACTTACTCCTACGTGCATGACTCTTGAGCTTGCCGACCGTTCAATCTCTCGTCCACTCAGCATTGCTGAAGACGTATTCGTAAAATTAGGAAAGTTCCATTTCCCCGCTGACTTCGTTGTTGTTAAGTTCGATGCTGATCCAAGGGTTCCTCTCATTCTTGGAAGAGGATTCCTGAGAACGGGCCGTGCTCTCATCGATGTGCACGAAGAGGAAATAACTCTTCGTGTTGGTAATGAAGCAGTAACATTTAACCTCGATCAAACTTCGAGGTACTCCTCAAATTATGACACTGAATCGGTTAACCGAATCGATGTCATTGATGTTGCTTCTGAGGAGTACGCTCAAGAGGTTCTAGGTTTCAATGATAATTCTTCGAGTGAAAACTTCACTCCATCTTCCTACCCCATCATTTCAAATTCTTCTCCTTCCCTCACTCCGTTTGAGGGAAGTGACTTCATCTTAGAAGAAATTGAGGCCTTTCTCAAAAGTGATTCGATTCCTGATGGAATCGATAACCAAGAGATTGACCCCGAGAGGGATATTCTCCTGCTTGAGAAATTACTAAACAAAGATCCCTCTCCTCTTCCTGTTCTACCACAAACACTTCATAAAGAGGAGATCAAATATGTTGAAAAAACTGGTGATTCTCCTCAGGTCGAGCTCAAAGAGTTGCCTCCTCATCTTGAGTATGCATTTTTGGAGGGTGATGATAAATTACCCGTCATTATTGCTTGAAAGATGAGGAGAAAACGGCACTCATAAAGGTTTTGAAGTCACACAAGCGAACAATTGCTTGGATACTCTCCGATATTAAGGGTATCAACCCTGAATTTTGTTCACACAAAATCTTGATGGAGGATGACTTAAAACTCGCGGTGCAACATCAAAGGAGGGTAAATCCAAAAATTCACGAAGTTATCAAACAAGAAGTTCTAAAACTTCTTGATGCTGGATTGATTTACCCTATCTCTGATAGTCCTTGGGTGAGTCCCATTCATTGTGTTCCTAAGAAGGGTGGCATTATTGTTGTCACCAATGAGGATAACGAGTTAATTCCAACTCGTTTGGTTACGGGGTGGCGTGTATGTATAGATTATAGAAAACTAAATGAAGCCACCCATAAAGACCATTTTCCTCTACCCTTCATGGACCAAATGCTCGAGAGATTAGCGGGGAATGAGTACTATTGTTTCCTCGATGGTTTCTCGGGATACTTTCAAATCCCCATTGATCCACAGGATCAAGAGAAAACTACATTTACATGCCCTTACGGAACCTTTTCCTACCGTCGCATGCCTTTTGGTTTATGCAACGCTCCTGGCACGTTCCAAAGGTGCATGATGTCAATCTTTTCCGACATGATCGGAAAAACAATGGAGGTATTCATGGATGACTTTTCGGTCATTGGGGATTCGTTCCAATCTTGTCTCTCCCACTCGGAAAGTATGTTGAAACGATGTGAAGATACAAACTTGTGTCTCAATTGGGAGAAGAGTCACTTTATGGTCAAAGAGGGCATTGTCTTCGGTCATAAAATTTCAAAGAATGGGATTGAGGTTGACAAAGCCAAAATCGATGTCATTGCAAAATTACCTCATCCCACTACCATCAAAGGTATTAGGAGCTTTTTGGGTCATGCCGGTTTTTACCGTAGGTTTATTCAAGATTTTCCTAAGATCGCCCGGCCTATGACCCATCTCCTCGAGAAGGATGCTCCTTTTATCTTCTCACCTGAGTGCGTAGAAGCTTTTGAAACTCTAAAGAAAAAGCTTACTGAGGCACCAATTCTTGTTGCCCCCGATTGGGACTTGCCCTTTGAACTTATGTGTGATGCTAGTGATTATGCAATAGGGGCAGTCTTGGGGCAACGCAGGTCTAAACACTTTCAGCCTATACACTATGCAAGCAAAATGATGACCGAGGCTCAAAGTCATTACACCACCACTGAAAAAGAATTATTAGCTGTGGTGTATGCCTTTGAAAAATTCCGGCCATACTTGATACTGACCAAAAGCATAGTGTATACGGATCACTCGGCTTTGAAGTACCTCTTTGCAAAACAAGATGCAAAGCCGAGACTACTTCGTTGGGTTCTCCTCCTGCAAGAATTTGATATCATATTTCGTGATAAAAAAGGAGCTAAGAACCTAGCTGCTGATCATCTCTCCCGTTTGGAAAACCCCCATCAAGATGTCTTCGAAAAGAAGGAAATTAATGAAACCTTCCCTCTCGAAACACTCAATGCGGTTACCTTTCGTGGAGACTATATTACCCCATGGTTTGCCGACTTTGCACACTACCTTGCGGGTAACTTTGTGGTGAAAGGGATGTCGTCCCAACAGAAAAATAAATTCTTCAAAGATGTAAAACATTACTTCTGGGACGACCCCTATCTTTTCAAAATCTGTGCAGATCAAGTCATCCGGCGGTGTGTTTATGGCCAAGAAGCCAATGAAATTCTTAAGGCTTGCCATGCTGGTCCCACGGGGGGCCACCACAATCCAAACTACACCGCCAAAAAGGTGTTTGACTCCGGTTTCTTTTGGCCCTCGATTTACAAGGATGCCCAGGAATTAGTCAAATCCTGTGACGCTTGTCAACGTCACGGGAATATTTCACAAAAGAACGAAATGCCTAAAAATGCAATTCAAGTTTGTGAAATCTTTGACGTTTGGGGCATCGATTTTATGGGGCCATTTTCGTCTTCTCATGGCAACAAATACATACTTGTGTCTGTTGACTACTTGTCAAAATGGGTTGAAGCGAAAGCTTTACCCACAAATGATGCCCGAGTAGTTGTGAAATTTTTGAAAGCTCTTTTCGCTCGATTTGGAACTCCACGTGCTATTATCAGTGATCGTGGTACGCATTTTTGCAATGACAAATTTGATAAAGTCATGCAAAAGTATGGTGTAACTCACCGTCTTTCTACTGCGTACCACCCACAAACAAGTGGACATCGGTGTGGAACTTTCACGTGCTTCAAATGTTTGTCCAAACATCTTGAATGAAAGTCCGATGGAGATTGTTTCTTCCACATCATGCTTCCCCAAGAACCAATGAATTCGGGGTCGAGTCAAGCTAGCGACTCGGTAAACAAAAATAGTAGCATGTACTTAGGGTTTTCACCCTAAGTGTGGGGGAGTTACCCTGCTGTGGTTACCAATAAAAGTGAAAAAAAAATGGTGTTTCCACATTTAGCTTGTAATGTTGCCCTTTTAAGTTCAAAGAGTCGGCATAATAGCCGGGACTTTGAATATTGAGGACAATATTCAATTCTAAGTGTGGGGGGTATTTCGCTATTCTAGCGAATTTTTATCACATTTTACTATCTAATACCCCCGTTTTTGGCAAAAAATTTTAAATTTTTTTTCACTAAAGTTTAAATTTTTTTTTTGTGGTTATCAGTCCGCCATGTCTAAACGACAAAAGGATTGGCTAATCCAGGAGCAAACGGCTTTTGGTAAAGATATATCAAATCCGTTGATGGCTTACAATTTGCCCAAAATTGTATGGTATCTCAACTCGCCATATCCTAAAAAGTGAAAGAGTTGGCTAGCCCGCAAGATTATGGCTTGTGGTAAAGGCAGTGGAAAAACCATAATTGGTAATCAGCTCACCAAGATGTTGACTTTGTCCATCAAGAGTTGGCTAGTCCAGAAGCAAACGGCTTTTGGTAAAGACAAATCAAATCCGTTGACAGCTGGTGGTTTGCTCAAAATCACATAGTTATCAAGTGGACCATAATTCTTACTTGAACTAATACATTTGGCTACTCCAGAAGTGATGGCTTTTGGTAAAGAGTTTTCAAATCCATTAATTTTTCTCAAAAAGATTGCTAGGGACTAGCAATAGTTTAGTGTGGGGGATTGATGAGAGCTCAAACACTCATCATTTTTATCGTATTTAAATTGCCAAAACATACAAAAACAATCGAAAAGTCATAAAAATGCTGAAATTATCCCAGGGATTGTGTTTTATGTGTTTTAAATGCAAAATGAGCAAAAACAAATGAAAAATGATCAAAGTTTGCAATATAGGCAGTTTCAGTCCCCTAGTTTCAAAACTTGTCAAAAATAGTCCCTATGCATTTATTTTGAAAGAAAATTCAACCCAAGTCCTTCAAAAATCAAAAGTTATCAAAAATGGACTTTGGGTGAAAAGTTTGGAAAATCTACATGTTTGGTCCTTGGAGTTTGAAAAATTATAGAAAAGGTCCCTGGGAATTTTGAAAAGTGAAAAAAAAAATGCAAAAATGGTTTTTGGATAATTGAACTTTGCATGAATGGTCCTTGTGATACACTTTGGGACATTGGCAACTTTGGTCCCTCATTTTCAGAATTTTACAAAATTGGTCCTTGTTATTATCATAAACCAAATCCGGACCCTTAATAAAATTCAACCCAAAACCACCCTAATCCAATACCCAAAACACAACCGCAGCCCACCCTTATTACTCCAAAAGCCTAAACATCCACCTTGGCCCATCTCACTCACTAGCCCACTCCCTTTAAAAAATATAACTTCCCCCTGTTTTATTACTTCCCCCTTGGTCAACGAAGGTCAAACCATTGACCTTCCTCCCCACCTAGCCTGTAAACCAAACCAACACACAACCTCCCCCCTCCTCCACCTCAGCAAACCCACTCCATGTCTCCCCCAACGCCCACAAACATCCAAAAATCCTTAATTGAATCTATATCCCCCTCACTCAAACATCCTGACAAAGTAAGAAAAAGGCGCCAAAATGCCTTTCAAAGGCTGGGATCAAATACAAGCCATCCAACGGCTTAAATTGAGGTGGGAAATGTTTAGATAGTCCAAGAAACCCTAGAGGTTCCATATAAAAAGAAAGAGAAGCAGCCAAGCAAAGAGAGTAGTTTTAATTGTAGAATTTTATGTCGTTTTTATTTTTTAGTTAAATTCAGTGTAATTGTCAACTTAAGAGTAATGTACTAAGTCTTTTTATTGTATTTGAAACATCTTGCAGCAATCAATTTCAAGTTTTTAGCTCAAATTCAGTTTGTGCTTGTTTTGCTTAAAATCTCAATAAGCTCTGAAAATGTTTAAATATGGTTATTCAGTAGTTTCTTAAGCTCACTTAAGCTTCCTTATAAGCTTTTTGAAGCTTTTAGATCATTAGTGGACTGCTAGACATAAAAATAAAAAAATAAAAAAAAAATCAAGAAAAATACCTCAAAAATAGAAAAATCAATAAAGAAGGTGAAACAAGGCATGGAGCACTGTTTATTCTGGATGGCAGTGGTTTAGTGACTTCATAGGAAGTCTATAGGTTGGTTCTAAGTTCTTTGTTCTTGTAAATCAACTTGGAAGCTCATTGTAAGCCTTATTGCTCAAGTTTTCCGTTTCATTGATTCAACTGCTCATCCTTGTTAATACTTGTGTTTTTATGTTTATTTTATGTTTAGAAGTTAAATTATTGCTTAATCATTAGTTCTTGTTCATCTAAATCTTTTGTTACTCATTTTATTATTTTAACTGTCAATTTTAGTAATTTGGTGATTTCTGAGTTATTGTTGTTGTTAGTGACATACTTGTGCTCAAATAGGTTTAATTAATCATAATATATGATTCTATGTTAGTTGTTAGGTTTAAATCCTTTCAAAGCTTTGAAAACTTTAAATCTCAGTTAGATTAGGGGTGTTTGGAACAAGCTTGTGAGCTGAGCTCTTGTTGTTGTTTGGGGTTTATTCTAGTTTCAATAGATTGCAGTAGTTTGATATAGGTCAAGTAAAGCATAAAATCAAGTCTTGAACACCAAATAGTCAAAATCACAAAGATCTCACCCACACAGTTAACTGTGTGGAATTTGGAGTCCAAAAATCTTTCATGATCTAGCATAAAGTAGTGTTTCAACTTAAATCAACCTTATTATAGCTTGTTAACATGGTTTCAATCAATTAGAAGCAATCTAATCTCACCAAAGTCAAAGCAAGTAATTTTCACAAAAAGTCAAAAAGAGCTTGAGTCAGAAATCCTCAAAATGGCAAGATTTTTATAGATTTTTGTACTTTGTTTGAAGCTTTGAAATTTCTTGGGTGATTAGTCTATCAGCTGAACTCTTGATTCCTTGCATTTGTATATTTTTGTGAATTTTATTTTTGGACCAAATTGCCCCTCAAACACACCTGCAGGGCAAGACCCCTGCCCTGTGCATCAGACCCTCAGCAACACCACCACCTTTGGTGGTTGATTGTGGCCACCCTAGTGGGTCCCACACTCCAATTTTGGGTTCTCCCAACCCCCCTCCTGGAACTCTTAAAGTTTTGACCAATCATTTGACCTCAGACCTTGTGGACCCCACTTGAAACACCCTCAAAACTCTGTCCCATTTCTGTCTCAGAATCCAAATAAGCAAGTGCTTATTGTGGTCTTTTGGCTTATTCAGCTAGCTTATTTGAGAAACTCTTGCTTAAAATTGTTCAAGTAACTCAGTGGAACCAAAATTAACCATGGTGGACCCCACATAAGCTCATTTGAGCTTAATCTCTCAATTGGTCAAAGAAAGTCAACTGTTAGGCTATTAAGCACTTAAAGTGCTTATTTTCTGAGCTACATAAAAAGTGTTTTTGTAAAAGTTGTTAGTTTTTAGTGTAAAATTAGTTTGGAAAAAGAAAAAACACAAAAAAACCAATTTTAATTATAGTGATAGCTTCTATTTAATAGAAATTATCTTTTTAATTTTCTTTTTAGCTTATTTATAAGCACTTTAGCATTTTTATATTTTTATTAAATCTCTTTTATATTAAAGTAATTTTATAAATTTTTCCAGATTTTTCTTTTGTCATTTAGTGGTTTTTAGAATTAATTTTAGTGTAGTTAATTATTAATAAATATTAAGTAATTAATTAGCATAATTAGATTTTATTAAGTAACACCTAGTTTTTATAATTTTTCTAGCTTTTATATATGTTAAAACATTTTTAGGAATTTTTCTAGAATTTCTACTGTTCATTTTCCATTTTTTATAATATAATTAGTTTAATTGGTAATTAATAAATAATTAGAATAATAATTAGTAAATTAGCTTAGAAATACATAAAACCAACTTTTTATAATTTTTTAGGTTCCCGTGATGGTTAATTAGATTTATAAAAATCTTCTTAATTATCTTAGTCTTTTTAGTAATTTGTAATAATTTAAATCAATATAATTAGTTAATTAATAAGTAATTAGTAATTAATTAATAATAAATAATTAAATAGTGTAAAAATAATTTTTCTTTTTCTTAAAATTTTCTCTGTTCATTAGGATTGTAAAAATAATAATTTCACGCTCGTAGCCTTTTCATTTCATCAGTTGTACTTTCTTTCTCGTACGTTAGTGTACGTTTTTAGTTAAAACGTACGTTTTTAATTAAAACGTACGTTTTTATGTTTTATATCAAATCTTCTTAATCTTAATTCTCGTAATCAATCACATAGCTTTCCTAAGCTATTTCATTTCATATTTCTCATTACAACCCCTTTATGTGAATAATCACCCGATCACAAGCACGCTAAAGCACAATCCACACCTCGTCGGGACATAACGACCTGGTGATACTCTATATTACCCGGAAGCATTGGTCTAGGTAGTTTGACTTTGTTGACCCTATACTTGATCAATTTAAGTTGACTGTTCTGAGCCAATCGCTAGACTTGTCATGGAACAATACAATGAACTTCTTAATATACTTGGTCGATTCACACAACACAAGATGAACATGGATGAGGCTATTTCAGTCTCTTGTATCATTCATAAATTACCTCATTTTTGGAAAGATTTTAAGCATATGCTGAAACATAAGAAGGAGGAATTAACTCTTGTTGAGTTGGGCAGTCACTTGCACATTGAGGATTCACTCAAAGCACAAGACATTGACAAGCCAAAGAGTATCAATGCTACTGGTCCATCAGTTGTCAATATGGTGGAGCATAACAACTCCTCCAGGTACAATGACAACAAGGGCAAGCATAAGCATCAAGATAACACCAAATCTGATCTTAACAAGAAACCAAAAGTGACTTGTTGGAAGTGTGGTAAAACTAGACACTTGTAAAGGTGTTAAGATTGGCAATAAAACCAATGGATCAGGCACAAGTGGAGGGAATGGTAACACCAATTCTCTGAAAGGTCAAAATATATTTAATAAGTCTTTTGAGATTTATTATGTTACATATATATCTAAAATATATTTTGTGCAGGATGATGATGTTGCTTGGTGGGTTGACTCTGGTGCAACAATTCATGTGTGTAAAGATAGAAGCTGGTTCAAGACCTATGAGTCAATGACTGATGGTTCTATTCTTCATATGGGAAACGAGTCAACTGCCCTGGTGCATGGAAAAGGATGTGTTGATTTGAAGTTTAGTTCTGGAAAGATTGTTTCTTTGTTTAATGTTTTACATGTTCCTGATATTAGAAAGAATTTAGTTTCTAGTAGTGTTTTGAATAATTGTGGTTATAAACAAGTGATTGAATCTAATAAGTTTGTTTTATATAAACATGGTGTGTTTATTGGTTTTGGCTATTTGTGTAATCAAATGTTCAGGCTTAATATTGTTAATGATATTGGTAATTCTGCTTTTATATCAACCTCTAAACTTAATGATTCAACCCTATGGCATGCAAGACTTGGCCATGTACACTTTAAACGAATGCGAGATATGTCTAAGGATGGGTTGATTCCAGCCTTTGATATAGACACTGAAAAGTGTAAAACTTGCATGATGACCAAAATAACTAAGAAACCATTTCAAAGTGTAAAACGTGAAACTAAAGTTTTGGAGCTGATTCATAGTGACCTATGTGATTTTCATGCTACTCCCTCTTTGGGGAACAAGAAATACTTTGTGACTTTTATTGATGATGCTTCTAGGTTTTGTTATGTTTATTTGTTACATACTAAGGATGAAGCATTAGATAAATTTAAAGTATTTAAAACTGAAGTTGAATTGCAACAAGGGTCTCTAATCAAAAGATTCAGGACTAATAGGGGAGGTGAGTACATGGATACTCTGTATTTTCAGTCTGTTAGTATAATCCATGAAACGACTGCCCCTTATACTCCTCAGCAAAATGGTATTTCTGAAAGAAAAAACAGGGTGCTGAAGGAGATGGTTAATTCTATGTTGTCCTATTCAGGGCTGAGTCAAGGGTTATGGGGTGAAGCTATGTTAACAGCTTGATATTTACTAAATAGGGTTCCTAATAAAAGGAATAAGGTTACCCCTTATGAAATCTGGACTAAAAAGAAACCCAACCTAAATTATCTCAGGGTTTGGGGTTGTAGGGCTGTTGTAAGACTCCCTGATCCAAAGCAGAAAACTTTGTGTGAAAGAGGCATTGAATGCATTTTTGTTGGATATGCTGAGCATTCCAAGGCTTATAGGTTCTATGTTATTGAACCTAATGAATCTGTTTCAATTAACTCAATAATTGAATCAAGGGATGCACTATTTGATGAGAATAGATTCTCATCAGTCCCTAGACCAAGTCAAAGGATTCCAAATGGAACTGATGACGTTGGTGTATCAGAGGTCCCTGATGAATTATCATCTCAGGTCCCTGATGAGGTTGTGGAACAACAACCTGAACCTGAGCTCAGAAGGAGTAATAGGGTCAGGACTCCAAAGTCATTTGGACCTGAGTTTCAATTATACTTAATTGAAGGTACAAGGAGTGAGGTCTCTGACCAATACTCCTATTGCTTCTTTGTTGAGGATGATCCCAAAACATTTGAAGAAGCAATGAAGTCCCAGGATGTTACTTTCTGGAAAGAAGCAATTAATGATGAGATGGACTCCATCATGGGCAACAACACTTATGTGTTGACTGATCTACCACCTGGTTGCAAACCTCTAGGTAGCAAATGGATTTTCAAAAGGAAAATGAAGGTAGATGGAACTGTTGAAAAGTTCAAGGCTAGACTAGTCATTCAAGGCTTTAAACAAAAGTCAGGGATACACTATTTTGATACTTATGCTCCTGTGGCTCATATCAGTACCATAAGATTGTTGATTGCTTTGGCATCAATTCAAAATCTGATTATTCATCAGATGGATGTGAAGACAGCTTTCTTGAATGGTGACTTAGATGAGGAAGTTTATATGAACCAACCTTAGGGCTTCATCATGCCTGGCAATGAAAACAAGGTGTGTAAACTGATTAAGTCTCTTTATGGACTAAAACAGGCACCTAAGCAATGGCATCAAAAGTTTGATGAAGTGGTTTTGTCAAGTGGTTATTTACTTAATCAGACTGACATATGTGTATATAGCAAATTTATTGAATCTGGTAAAGGAGTCATTATTTGTCTATATGTTGATGACATGTTGATCTTTGGCACTGACCAAAATCAAGTTAACCTTACAAAGGCATTTTTGTCATCAAAGTTCTCCATGAAGGATATGGGGGAGGCTGATGTTATCTTTGGCATTAGGATTAAATATGAAAGTAACAAAATTTCTATATCTCAGTCTCATTACATTGAGAAGGTGTTGAAGAAATTTAATTACTTTGAGTGTACTCCAGTGAGTACTCCTATGGATGCAAGTGAGAAGCTAATGCCTAATACTGGCAAAGCTGTATCTCATTTGAGTATTCTAGGGTGATTGGCTGCTTGATGTATGCCATGACTTGTACAAGACCTGACATTGCTTTTGCTGTTGGTAAACTGAGCAGGTATACTAGTAATCCTAGTGCTCATCACTGGCAAGCAATTCAGAGGGTTTTTAAGTATTTGAAGAGAACTATGGATTATAGTCTCTCATATACTGGTTATCCTTTAGTATTAGAAGGATACACTGATGCAAGTTGGATCAGTAACACTGAAGACAATTCGTCTACTAGTGGCTGGGTATTCCTACTTGGTGGAGGTGCAATTTCTTGGGGATCCAAGAAACAAACTTGCATCACCAATTCAACCATGGAATCTGAATTTGTAGCTTTAGCAGCTACTGGCAAAGAAGCTGAATGGTTGAAAAACTTGCTTCTTGAGATTCCAATGTGGCCTAAACCTATAGCACCTATTTCTATCCGGTGTGATAGTGCTGCTACATTGGCAAAGGCTTATAGCCAGATGTACAATGGGAAGTCTAGACACTTAGGTGTCAGGCATAGCATGATTCGTAAGCTTATCATGAATGGGGTGGTATCTATAGAGTTTGTTAGATCTCAACAAAACTTAGCTGATCACTTGACGAAGGGTTTAGCTAGAGACTTGGTTTTTAAGTCTGGTAAAGGGATGGGTTTAAAGTCCAACTTAGTCACTGAATGCTAATGTTGGTCCCGTTTACTAAGTTAAGAGTTAACTAAAGAGTTAACCTAACCAAGTTCCATGTCTTTTAACACAGACATGTAAGATTAACAACAAAGATAAAACGTAAAGAAAAGAGACACGATATTTTCAACGTTTAATTCTTATTAGAAGTTAATCAAAAGAATTATACCCAAGTGTTTGCGGAATAACACTTGGGATTGAAACGACAAGTATGGTGTGGACTCCTCACTAAACTCAAACTACGTTGAGTGACAACTATAAGGTCACACTGAGCTATCTCAGGGACTGTGTTGTTCTTTGGAGGAGTAAAAGTGGTTTGTGAATGCTTCGCATTAAATGACAAACTTGTCCACTTTTACTCCTCACTTATGCTACCTATTTATACATAAGTAAATTACAACTTTACTGATAAAGACAAAAAGATGACCTAACTAGTAGAGACAAAATACTTACGTATTTCATCTCTATTACAATAGACTATTTTGGGTAAAAGACAATGTGCCTTTCCAGTGCACAGTAATGACACCATCCTGACATGATGCCTTTTAGGGAAAGTTTGACTTCAGGTAGATGAGGTCACCTGTTGATACGTTTAAACTTTTCTTGCCTTGTCCCGCCCATACTTTAGTCTTCAGGTCTTCAGTCTTCAGTCTTCAGTCTTCAGTCTTCAGTCTGTAATAGTTGTTGAGGAGTCCTGGGGGTTCAGTGAGTTATTGTCATCCTTACTGAACCCATCATCTTCTTCTTGGCTTAGATTCCACTCACTTAGTTCCACCTCACTAAATGGTGAACCTTTCAACATAGACTCGCTCCAAGCATCCTGAAGATGACTCACTGAGATACTGTTCACTCAGTGACTTGTTTGTATATATGGATAATAGACACTTAGGTTATTTTATGTTCAAATCCAAGTTTAAAGGAAGCTTGGGGAATTCATTGACCCAACAGTCTCCCCCTATTTGGATATACAAATAGCCTAAGTGTGTATTGATTCAGTGTAAGTAGTCAGGGGTCTTCTTCTCTTCACTGAGTGTTGATGTAATTAACTTAGGACACTTGTAACTTAAAAGAAACAACATTGTTCATTAATAGATGTTACAAATCCTATGAAAAATTACAAAAAACAAAAAAAGATAGTTGATGCAGATTCAGATGTTCAGTTGATAACCAAGAGCTTCAAGCTTTGTCTTCTTGGATCTCAGGAGGTATCTCTCAGGGTGCTCCTCAATCTTAGCTTTAAGGTCCTGGCAGAACCTTACGTTTTCAGCACGCCTAACGGGAGAAGCCAGCATCAGGTACATAAGCATCGCCTTAATCCCTGCCTTGTCAATGTCTGACCATCTTTGGAAAGCAGGGTTTCCATACTCATCAGTGAAGCACATACCTCTCTCAGGAACTTCAAACACCACATTGTTCATGAAGGTGATTCCTTCAGGAAGAGATCTGTCACAGTCCAGTCCAGGGATCTTGATCTCAGGTTCTGGCTCAATTTGCTTCCTCTTCCTGTTGGAAACCTTTGGTGGAGCATCTTGAGTAGATGGAGCAAGAAGTAGAGAGGGAATTCCAAGAGCTTTAGGCATTTCCATCAGTCCTTTTTACCTGAGCTCCAGTGATTTTAAGAGATTAGGAACCACCACATTCGACTTCTTGGAAATGATTGGTCGAAGTTCATCCAGCTCAGAAATGCCAAAGTCAGCGAACTTGAATGGATCATGGGTGTCCATTACTCTTTTGTCTTGCCCCCTGAAGATAGTGACAATAGCAGGCTTTGTGTTGCGGTGGATTTTGACGTCAGTGATGGTTTCAGGTTTCAGCCTTTCTTTCATCACCCAAGTGTACCTTTCAATCTTGGCCTTCCTGATTTGAGCGTCCTTCCTGAGCTTTGCTTCTCTTTGCTTTTTTAGGGCGGTCAGTTCTTCTTCCTGAGCCTTTTTGAAGACAACTCCTGCTTGCCCAGTGGCCAGTTGCTCAGTATCCAACCCAATCTTCTTCGCTTCTTCATGAACAACTTTAATGAGTGCGGGTTTGCTCATTTTCTCTTCCTTAGCCACTTTTTTCAATAATTCATCTCTTTCCATGTAGGCCTGAATTTCATCACCAGTGAGGAGAAGGATTACCCCGTTGATTTCAAATGGAACTCTGACTGGTTCATCAGAGTCCTGTCTGACAATAGTGAAGGCAGGCTTCAGCATTGTTACTGGTTCAGGAGTTGTAGCAATGCTTTTGCCTCTATCTTGCCGATGAGATGAGGAAGCTGGTTCATCTTAAGGTTGAACAGAAGTGATGGGAGTAGCTTCGGTGACATGCTCCCCCTCAGTGTGAGAGGGCTCATCTTTATATGGGACTTCAGTGTGAGGGGCATCAGTGACATTCTCCCCCTCAACTGATGCCTGAGCTGAAGTGATGGCAAGAGTTGGAGTGACTGATGCAGAGGTGGATGAAACCTTGAAGGCTTGAAAGATCTCAGTCATCATGGACATGATGTCTGAGGTGTCCCTCTAGATGGTGGATACTTTGGCGTCAAGGGATGCCTGATCACTTTCCATTGCGGACAAACGAGAACCGAATCTCCAAGCAAGAGCTTCTGACTTCTTGGACTGAGCAGCCACTGATTGATCCAAAGCTGCAAGGGAGGTTTTGACAGACTCCACTGAGCTACTGAGAGCCTGAAGATTGACGGACTTCATCAGGTTGAGTAACTCAATGAGATGCACAGAGTTGAGCTTTTTTTTAAGAGCAATGCACAACGTTTAGCTGATAGGTCTCTGATGCCTTAAGGAGCTTCTTGGTAAGTTCAGGATCATCTTTAACCAATTCTTGAATGGATTGAACCCCTGTGTTCAGATTGGTAAGTGATTCAAGGAACTGGTTGAGGCTAGAGACCATTTGTGTCAGGGAGTAGTTGACTGAGGAATTCTGTTCCCTGACATCTTCATTAAATTCTTCAACAACACTCTTCAGGTTGAAGTAATGAACTGCTTGCTCAGTGTGCATGTCAAACACTTCGTCAGTAACCCCCCTGAACAAGGCATTGGTAGCCTTCTTGATGAACTTGGTAAAAACCTTCACAGTGAGAGGAGTCTCTTCTTCATCTGAGGACTCTGATGTGGAGTGAGGTTCAGCAGCATCATGGTTGGATGATTGAGGAGACTGAGAGATTGGTTCAGGGACTGTCTCCTCAATTTCCATATCTTCTCCTGCTTCAAAAATCTCCTCATCGCTGTGGAAGTCATCATCAGAGAACAAAGCAGCCTGAACATCTGCCATAGATTGAATCTGCAAAAGGAGGTTATCCGGATCCTCTTCAAAAAAAATTTGCCTTCGTTATGGCCAGGTCCTGACCTCTCAAATCCAGCAGACTGGGTTTTATCTGCCTAGTCCTCAAGGTCAGTTCCCAAGTTATGCGCACCTCCGGGAGTGGGTTTGGGTTCCATATCAGTGGGTGGTCTGTTTCCCTCTGAATCTTTGTCCCCCGCGACCCCTTCAGACACTGATGGGGGTTTCCAAGTGCCACCATGAGGAGTCGTGATAGTTGTGTCCCTATCAGTGGGTTGTATTAGGCCCCCTGAGTCTTTGGGAAGAGTAGTTGTACCCTCAGACAAAAGCTTTGATTTGCGAATGTCCTCATCAGGCACCTGAGTAGTTTTGCCCCCTTTCTAACAGGCTTGCGCTGGCCTGTCGAAGATTTATTGGCGGTAACTTCCTGATGCTTGGGTTGTGATTTACCCGAGCCTTTAGAAGGATGTGAAGTGGTGTGGGTCCCCTTCTCAGTGGAGAAGTGTTGCCCCACCGAGGATATAGGACCCTTTGCTCCCTGAGACTCTGGTTGTTATTTGCCAGAGCCTTTAGCAGGATGTGGAGGTTGGGTTGATTCCAACTCCACTGACTTGTTTATGTCAGTAGAGCCTTTGGGAATGGGTTTGCCCGAGGACACTGAGTGTGATGTCTCAGTGCCCTCCGTTGGCCTTTGTTTTTGGGGTCAATGACTGGGTAATTATCTTGAGAGTGTCAGCAGTCATGGTCGGTTGTTGCCCCGTGTGGCCAGGCATGGGGACAGAGGTACCAGGGGCGAGTGATTTGGATTTAACCACCTTCCTGGACCCCTATCCCTTCTTCCCTTTCACCTTCTTGGTAGGAGGGGGAACAGGTGAAATTTTGTTGTCACCTTGGATAGCAGTTAGCATATAAGTGGTCAGGGCGACAGGTGTAACCTCAAGAGGGTCACGAGAGTAATTAGCCTTATGTAGGACATCATGTTCAAAGCCTATGGCTTCAGGCCTACTATTTTTGGACCCAAGCAAGTCTTGCAGGGTGCAAGAAATAAATCTAGGGTAAGACATAAGTTTTTGCCTATATTTCCCACCCAACTTTGCAATGAGGTCCCTGAAGATAATTTCTCCAAGGTCAATTTTTGTACCCTCTAAGAGACAATACACTATCATTGCTTGAGTAGTGTTTAGTTGCTCTGTGGAGGATTTGTTTCCCCAAAGGACCTGAATGACAAAGGTCACCAGAATCCTCCAGGGGGCTGGAAACCAGGTTTGATGATTGGGGCTTTGGATAGGAGGGCCCCTGGTGTCACCTCAGGGCGATTTTTGTCATAGGGCCCAAGTTCCAGTAAAAGTTCCTTCACATCCTTTTCAGTGGGTTGGGCAGTGAAGGTCTCAGTATAGTCAAGGCCAGTGGCTTTGACAAAGGTTTTTTAGTCAAGAGTTAGGAACTTAGTTCCATTCTTTACTGAGAACCTTATTTTGGCCTTCTTTGGTGCATCAGGGTTTTCAACCACCGCTGTGCACCAAAATTCCCTCAGGTAGTCATGATAGATGACAGAGGGGGTCTTTGTAAATGTGGTGGTGAGAAAGCAATTTTGTAGGTACTTCACCACATCCCTGTATTCAGGGAACCCTTGAGGGTACGCAAAGTTTCCCACCACATTGTTCTTGGTCAGGTCTACGCTCTCAACCTGGAAATCCACATTGGGAGCGTATTGGATGACTCTAGAAGAAGCCATTTGTGAGAAAAATGGTCTAGTTTTGAGAAAAGGTTTTTGGTTAAAAATTGAAACACACACAGTTTTGAAAGCCAAAATATTCTTGAATAAATTTTGCAAGAGTTTTGTTAATATTTGAAAGCGTGTGTGTGTTTAATTTAGTGGGGGTATTTATAGGGAAAGAAATAGGGTTGTGCCATTGCGGATATCAAACGTTTTGGTATTAATTCAAAGTCGTAATATAAAGTATGTTTGAAATCCGCATTAACTGGCACGATTCCCATTACCCATTTTTCTCGCAACATGATTAGAGAGACGGTTACGTGGCTCTGCAAAAGACGCTTTTGCAGAGTGATGTCATCACATAAGTATTTGTGTGTGAGAGAGAGCTTTTAATGCTCAGTGGTATTGGTGAGAGATGTGGGGGCCCATGATGTGGATGCCAGTTGTATAAGTAACATATATTCCTATATTTAATAGGAATCAGTTACCTACCTGGGACATTTACTAACTAAGTACTTAGAGCATTTAGTTAGGGTATTTAATACCATATGATATCATGAGCCCCCTGAATGAGTTTATCATTCAGTGTGTTGATGATCAGTGATGAGGTGTATATCACTGAGACATGGGTTTATTTAGGGACCTAAGAGAATTTACATCAGGTTGGAATAACTTTGACCAGTTGCCTGAGTCAATATCCAACATGCCCAACTCAGCTTTCAGTCTGGTGAAAGTGGGCTCATCCAGGGGTTTGGTGAAGATATCAGCTAGCTGATACTCAGTGGGGATGAAATGTAATTCAATTTCTCCATTCATGATGTGGTCCCTGATGAAATGGTATCTGATGTCAATGTGTTTGGTTCTTTGATGAAGCACTGGGTTATTTGAGATGGCTATGGCATTTGTGTTATCACAAAAGATGGGTACCATCTTGTACTGAATGCCATAGTCACTCAGTTGGCTCTTCATCCAGAGTACATTTGCACAGCATCCTACAGCAGCCATATATTCAGCTTCAGCTGAGGACATAGCCACTGACTGTTGTTTCTTTGTACACTGACACACAAGTTTACCACCAAGAATTTGATAGGATCCTGAGGTACTTTTTCTTTCCATATTGCATCATGCATAGTCAGAGTCAGTGTACCCTTTGAGATCAAATCCTGAGCATTTTAGGTAATACAAACCAAGGTTTGGTGTACCCTTCAGGTACCTGAAGATTCTCTTGACAGCAGTGAGATGAGACTCCTTTGGATCAGCCTGATATATGGCACACAGACATATTAAGAATTGGATATCAGGCCTAGATGCAAGTACGTACATCAGGGAGCCTATCATTCCCCTGTATTGGGTTTGGTTCATTGATTTTCCAGTGAGATCAGGGCCAAGGTTGTTTGGAGGAACCATAGGAGTCTTCACTGAAGAGCAGTCAGTAAGCTCAAACTTCTTCAGTAGGTTCCTCAGGTATTTTTCTTGACAAATGGATATCCCTTTGTCAGTTTGTTTGATTTGTAGTCCAAGAAAGTAAGTGAGTTCACCCATCATGCTCATTTCAAACTTTGTGGTCATCAGTTTTTCAAACTGTTTGCAAAGTTTGTAACATGTTGAGCCAAAAATGATGTCATCAACATACACTTGAACAAGAATGACATCACTTTTTGTTCTGTAGATGAACAGGGTGTTGTCAATCTTTCCTCTGACAAATTTGTTTTGGATTAGGAAGGCTGAAAGTGTTTCATACCATGCCCTGGGAGCTTGTTTCAGTCCATAAAGGACCTTGTTAAGCTTGTAGACATGGTTGGGAAATTCACTACTTTCAAAGCCAGGAGGTTTTTGCACATAGACATCTTCTTTGATGTTACCATTCAGGAATGCACTTTTGACATCCATTTGGTAAACTTTAAAGTTCATGTAAGTTGCATAGGCTAGGAAGATCCTGATGGCTTCCATTCTAGAACAGGTGCAAAGGTTTCCTCATAGTCTATACCTTCCTGTTGGTTATATCCTTTGGCAACAAGTTTTGCTTTTTTTTACGACTGTGCCATTTTCATCAGTCTTGTTTTTGAAGACCCACTTCATACCAATGACCAGAACACCATTAGGGCATTCAACAAGGGTCATGACATCATTTCTGTCAAACTGTTCCAGTTCATCTCTCATGGCCTGAACCCAACTTTCATATGTCAGGGCTTCTTTGATATTTTTAGGCTCTATTTCTGAGAGATAGTCAGCATAAAGACATATATTGGCTGTGGCTGCCTTGAGTTTAGCAGCCATGCTTCTAGTAAGCATGCCTTCAGTGGGCTTACCAATAATGTTCACAAGCTCAATAACTTTGGATCTGGTCCAACTATCATGGGGTTTAGGATAGGAGTTAGAGCTTGTAGAAGCCTGATTTACTTGAGGAGTTGGTTCAGTTACAGGAACCAAAGGTAACTCAAGATTATGTACTTCAGTAACATTAGTGGGAACAGTTTGTTCTGAAGATTCCTGAACAATTGGTTCAGTGGGTGCTGTCTCATTAGAGATAGGTTGAGTTTCAGTGACTTCACTGACAGTTGGTTGGGGTAGATTGTGAGGAATGATGTAGTAAGAGACATCAGCATCACCTTGGTATTGGGTTGAAGTATGATTCTCAGGGAGATACTCATCAGGAGGATACCTAGATGAATCATCAATACCAATCTCTTCAACTAAGGAACTGGAGTACCTGATGGATTCAGTGCTCTCATCAACAGTTATATGATAAGTTTCCTCAGTTTGTTGTCTCCTTGTGTTAAACACCCTGTAGGTTTTTGAAGACAGAGAATATCCCAAGAAGTATCCATCATCAGCTTTGGCATCAAATTTACCCAGGTGATCCTTATGATTATGAATAAACACAGGACACCCAAATACATGAAAGTAGCTGATGTCAAGTATCCTTCCTTTGAATATCTCATAGGGAGTCTTATTGTGTCTTTTCACAATAATGGACCTATTTTGAGTGTAGCAGGTTGTTTTGACTGCCTCAGTCCAAAAGTGTTTTGAGAGGACTGAGTCATTCAACATTGTCCTTGCTGCCTCAATGAGTATTCTATTTCTCCTTTCAGCTACTCCATTTTGTTCAGGAGTATAGGGAGAAGTTGAATTTTGAGAAATTCCTTTCTCATCACAGAAGCACTCAAGGTCATGGTTTTTGAATTCAGTGCCATTGTTAGTTCTAATTTGTTTAACTTTGATATCATTTTGAGTTTCAATGTTCCTGACAAATGACATGATTGTGTCAGCTGCCTGACTCTTTTTGGTCAGGAAGTAAACCCAAGTGTATCTTGAGTATTCATCCACAATGACCAGAGTATACTTCTCATGATGAATGGACATGGGACTGACAGGTCCAAACAAGTCCATATGGAGAAGATGCAGGCAGCTTTTGATGGAGAATGATTGTTTGGTTTTGAAAGATGCCCTATGGTGTTTTCCTTTCTCACAAGCAGAACAAGGCTTGTCTTTGGTATACACCAGGGATGGAAGGCCTAGAATTTTGTTCTGTTTGGCCAGGTTGTTGATGTTTTTGAAATTGAGATGAGAGAGTCTCCTATGCCAAAGCCAGTTGATTGTCTCACTTGCCTTAGAGAATAGGCAAGTCCCATTTTGAGTAAGGGATGACATGTCAACAACATAAACATCATCCCTCCTGGGAGCAATCAACACAACTTCCTTGTTAGCATTGAAGATGGTCCCTCTCTTATCATCAAACTGAACTATGTATTTTGCATCACATAGTTGAGAGACACTTATCATATTGTACTTCAGACCATTGACATAAGCAATTCTTGTAAAAACTATCCCGTTGCAGTTGACTGAACCATAACCTTCAGTGGGAGCTTATGAGTTATCACCAAAAACTACCTTGGGTCCTGGTTCTTCAACATATTTGTGCAGATAACTCTTCACACCAGTCATACTTCTTGAGCATCCACTGTCGAGGTGCCAAGCAGGATCCCTGATGTGTTTCTTTCTCATTGTGATGTTGACCCATTCACCATTCCTTGCGTGACTCTTTCCCACTACAAGCTTGTTATCTTCAGAGAGAGCCATCAGGGCACTGATATGAACTTCATCATCATCTGAAGACACTTCAACCTCATCCCAGTCATATGTTTCAGCAACTAGCCCCTTGTTTTTAGCCTGAGCTTGTTTAGGAGCCTGAGGAGGCTGAGTGACTGAGGAAGCAGATTCAAGAAGTGCAAGTTTGGCCTTGGCCTTTTTATATTTAGCTTCAAAATATTTTTGAGGAATTTTTTCAATTTTGTTTTGAACAAACTGATTTGATTGAAGCAACTTAAGCTGAAACTTGCTAGTTCCTGAAGAGAAATTGTTTCCAGAAAATTTGTAAGATGGTTCTGAGGTTGTTTTTGAGAAACAATCTTTTGCAAAATGACCCTTTTTGCCACATTTAAAACATTCAGAATTGTCATTTGCTCTTGAGTTAGAAAAATTTTTGTTTCTTTTAATGAACCTTCTTGAGTTTGCAAGGAGTGCCCTTTCATGAAATTCAATTTGAAGATCATTCATGTACTCCTCACTGGTTCTTGTATCAACCTCATCATCTGAATCATCTTGGAAGTCCTGCACAACACTGTTAGAATAGAAAGCAGTTGATATGGGTGAGGTAATCAGGGTCTTTTTAACCTCTTGAGCTTTACCAGGGTATCTCCTGGTGATCAGGTTGTCTTCATAGACAAACTTCCCATAAATTTCAGGGAGCTCAAGGTTCTGGATATGGTTGGCATTTCTAAGACCCTGAGAGAAGTTTAACCACTTCTCAGGGAAACTGTTGACAAAGCCAACATTTATCTCATGTTTAGACAGGGTGACACCATCATTGGTCAGTTCATTCAGGAGGGTCTTATACTAAGTATAGGTCTCAGAGAGACTTTCAGAATCTTTGGCCTTGAAAGTATTGTATTCAAGTTTCAGGTCCATGATTCTATTCTCCTTGGTATCAGAAGGGCCTTCATAGCTATGAACCAGGTCAGTCCAGGTCTGCTTGGCAGTAGGACAGTTGATCACTGATTCCATTATATCGTCAGGAAGACAGAATATAATGATGCTTTTTAGGCGCTGGTCTTGATTGACCACCCTCCTTTCATCTTGGGTCCACTAAGCTTCAGGTTTGAATAAACCCTGAGCAGTTGTTGGGATATATGGACCATCATTAATTAACTTAATGTAATATGGTTCCATCCCAGTCAAGTAGCAAAGCATTCGCTTTTTCCACTTATTGAATTTTCCAACCTCAAGTCGAGGGGCAGTAGCTAAATAACTTCCACCCTTTTTATCGACAAGTTGGGAAACATCTAAGTCAGCCATGGTGGGATCCTGATTTTAAAAACTTTGAGCACTGTTTTGTTTTGAAAACAGATTAAGAAAAGTTTTACAAACCAGAGGCTCTGATACCACTTGTTGGTCCCGTTTACTAAGTTAAGAGTTAACTAAAGAGTTAACCTAACCAAGTTGCATGACTTTTAACACAGATATGTAAGATTAACAACAAAGATAAAACGTAAAGAAAAGAGACACGATATTTTCAACGTTTAATTCTTATTAGAAGTTAATCAAAAGAATTATACCCAAGTGTTTGCGGAATAACACTTGGGATTGAAACGACAAGTATGGTGTGGACTCCTCACTAAACTCAAATACGTTGAGTGACAACTATAAGGTCACACTGAGCTATCTCAGGGACTGTGTTGTTCTTTGGAGGAGTAAAAGTGGTTTGTGAATGCTTCGCATTAAATGCACAAACTTGTCCACTTTTACTCCTCACTTATGCTACCTATTTATACACAAGTAAATTACAACTTTACTGATAAAGACAAAAAGATGACCTAACTAGTAGAGACAAAATACTTACGTATTTCATCTCTATTACAATAGACTATTTTGGGTAAAAGACAATGTGCCTTTCCAGTGCACAGTAATGACACCATCCTGACATGATGCCTTTTAGGGAAAGTTTGACTTCAGGTAGATGAGGTCACCTGTTGATACGTTCAAACTTTTCTTGCCTTGTCCCGCCCATACTTTAGTCTTCAGGTCTTCAGTCTTCAGTCTTCAGTCTGTATTAGTTGTTGAGGAGTCCTGGGGGTTCAGTGAGTTATTGTCATCCTTACTGAACCCATCATCTTCTTCTTGGCTTAGATTCCACTCACTGAGTTTCGCCTCACTGAATGGTGAACCTTTCAACATAGACTCGCTCCAAGCATCCTGAAGATGACTCACTGAGATACTATTCACTCAGTGACTTGTTTGTATATACGGATAATAGACATTTAAGTTATTTTATGTTCAAATCCAAGTTTAAAGGAAGCTTGGGGAATTCAGTGACCCAACAGCTAAGACCTTGGGAGCTGAGTTCAATGTGGAAAGCTGAACATTTAGTGGACTGGAGCACATGTTTATTGTCATCCCAAGGTTGTGCTCAGACCTACTGGAAAAGGAGGATGAAGTCTTTACTTCTCAATGGTTATTTTCTTTGAAAAAGTGCTAAGCAGGAGCATGAATAAAGAAGAACCACCTATGTAAATGTTGAAGTTTTGCCGCTTCAGGAAGCTTTAGATTTTTAGCTTTTACAACATTTATGAATTGGATATGGACACATGGCTTGTATAGTGTCAGGTTTATTTAAGTGTTTGAAAATGTATGTGTATTTTATCTTCAGGTATTCAAATGGGTTGAAGGGTTCAATTCTTAGAACACCCTGATTCTCGAATATTTGAACGTGTAATGTACTAAGATGAGAATTCAATCTTCAAGATATTTTCATTTATGCATATATTTTGTTTTGTGTTTATTTTTCATGCAAAGGAAGTGAACTAAATTTGGGGAGGATTGTTGGAAAAATTTAGTGCACTTGAGGGATTAATTCACACCTGGTAATGGGTTTGGAGGTACGAAGTGTATACCCATTTGGTCACTGAATCCTTGACTCAATAGTGGTTATGTATTGATTCTGCTGATAAGCATGAATCTGTTTATGCTGATAAGTATGAATCTGTTTCTGCTGAGAGTGGATTCTGCTATTAGTGGATTCTGCTGCTAGTAGATTCTGCTACTAGAATGATTCTGCTGATGGCATCAGTTTATTCTGCTGCTCGTTTTTAACCACTGATTCATAATATTATGGAAAGTATTATGATATAATTAATGGGCCGTTAATTATACATAATTCCATGGGCTAGGGTTTGAGTATTCTCTATTATAAGTAGATGTTATAATACATCTGCATGGATATACAATAATCAACACAAACCCTAAACACTTGAATATGATTTTGTTCTTGATTTGTGCCTAAAACAAGAACATCACTTGGTCTTATCCCATATAGATATTCGTGTAACCCATGCATAGGGTCGAATGGTTTCTATTTGAAAGTGATAACACGATTTCAAGTGAATATCCGATACTCATTGATTATCTTAACCCTAATCTGGGAACACTCAAACATACAATAACCAACAATTTTCACCTTTTTAATTCACTAGTAGACATAGAAAGTTACTTTTTGTTGTACCGATCTATGGTTTGCCGCATATTCAACCATTAAATTTAATTTTCTCGCGTGCCACTCAGAAGAGGAGTTAGTGTTTGGCTCTACCCTATAAGTACCACATCCTATCTTTGTATGAGGAGACATATGAAGTACTGTTTCATCTCTTACCCTGAACATTCACTAACTCGGGTGCTGGAGCTAGCTCACTGAGTCCCATTGAATGCTATTTGCCTTTGTATGTGCATCGGCCTCATGGATCTACTGCATCATGGCCCATATCTCTAGCAGCATGAGGGACAACCCCCGGAATAAATTATAAAGCATCAGTATGGGGATATAGTTATGATGAAAGTCATGGTCATGTTTGGCAACAAGCATTTGGAAGCGTTTAGGAGCGACAAGCGATAAGCATTTTAGATGAGAAGCTTGTTTGGTAACACCGTAACAAGCATTTGAATATGATGTTACCGCTCCAATTTAAATGCTTCTTGAAGAAGCATTCCAGAGTTGCTCCAAGCATTTGGTTTCTCAAATTACATTTATACCCTCATTTTTATCCAGTTTTATTTTATTTTAATGTGTATGTGACCTTTTTGGTAATTTTACAATTTATAATTACAAACCCAAAACCAAAAACCCCACACCCCAAACCCCTGAACCCTAACCCCAACCCTAAAACTACGTTATCAAACACATTTTTTAAACAAACAACTGCTACTTACTGCACATGTCACCAAACATACAAGCACATAAACATAGCATAACAAAATTTTTTAAAAATACTAAATTTCCATACTTCGTCATGCTGATTCTAATGAAGTTAAGTTGATAACAAAATAAGACACAATGTTCTCAAAGTAGATTGAATTCTTAAAGTTACCAAGTACGTGCTTTATTCAGCTGTTAGCCGCAGCTCGTTTTCTTACTTCAGGATCATGTATCATTCTTCAATATCTTCCTTCAACATCAGACTTCATTATCCAATCATCTATATCTTCAAAAGCAGTCATCGCCCTTCGCTTTCTTCCTAGAAGATCAAACATCACACTCCTCTTAATTTCTTCATGATTAGCCATCATTCTATCAAGCTCTTTTTCTTCTACGAGCTCTTCTTCCATCATTCTCCTCCTATTATTTTCTTGCTCTTCGATCATTCTTCTTCGTCGCTCACGTCTATTTCCTCCATAACTATGCTTTCTTTCCGACCTCTTACTCATATGCTCAGAATATTTTTTCTGACGTTTTTGTTTGTTTAGTCAAATCACGACTACATTATCAAATTCTTTCCCAGTATTTTCATCCTTAAGGATCTCATAAGACGCTTGAAGCTGTTGAAAATCAAGTACAGCATTAGGGTCGTCGCATCTCTTGTCTGGATGCAATTCCAAAGCCTTTGATCGATACGCTTTCTTAATGTCTTCGTTTGAAAGATTGGTGCCCTCTTCGCCTGATGGCAACCCGAGAATGCTGTAATGATCAATGAAAACAGCCATAGTAACGTAACAAAAAAACATAAAACTTGTTGAACAAGAAAACTTACTAGGTTATTGATGCACTGTGATGTTTTTGCTCTTCTAATGCGGATTATATATAATGCAGTTTAAGGATAATTGTTAAGGTTGTATTTATGCATGTATTTAATATGGAAACGAAATATCCGCGTTTAGGAATTGACCAAACTTTCTAATAAAAAAATTAAAGTATAATGGAAAGTTTGTTCATTAATCATATCCGAATATTCTTTAACTTGTGCTCTAAGTAAGAATCATTAAATGTCAAGATATATATAATTATTTTTTGTCACTATTTATTTATTTATTTATTTTTATTTTTACCGCCTAGTTAACAGTGTTTGAGTTCACCGTCAAA
Organism: Artemisia argyi; assembly: GCA_030686995.1. Classification (NCBI taxonomy): domain Eukaryota; kingdom Viridiplantae; phylum Streptophyta; class Magnoliopsida; order Asterales; family Asteraceae; genus Artemisia; species Artemisia argyi. The sequence continues at coordinate 2,785 of JARVZY010003691.1, read as the reverse complement.
CAACATGAAACCGGGTAAAGGCCACTTTTAAGTGTGGTTGGCGTGACCACTTTATGTTTATTTGCATCAAGCAAAATTCAAGCTTAAAACCTCTTGACATTTTAGTGATGATTGTCAGAAATTTTTACCAACTTAACCACCCGAGTGATTACTTAAGAGTTGAGATGGATTTACTATCGTGGTCGGCATTTCCAAACTTGTAAATTTTTTACTGACGGATACATGTTTAGCACTGAGATTTATCTTGTTTAAAGCTTAATTCGAGTGTATCAGCATGATCTAAGCTATTATAGTTTTTGCGAATAGAATTTTTTAGTTTTATGACTAGAAATATTATAGTTTACAATACATGATCTAATCTAATAGGCAAGTGAGTTTTGTTTTTTTTTTTTTTTTTTTTTTTTTTTTTTTTTTTTGAATGGGCCGTTTCTTGAGCTTCTGCATGTTTTAACCTTAGATAACATTATCATCGAGGTGGATAACCCATGCACATAAAAAGTCCATTCAAACCATAGTTTTGCCAAGGATCATTTCAATTTATTATGTTCTCGACGTACAATAGACGAACTACTTCAGTAAATTGCTCTCATGTATATATAATGTCGTCTAACGAATACGATCCTATTTTGTAATATTGTGGCTATACACTTGTACAGACACAATATATACTTTCCTTCTTATGAACCTCAAATAGGGTACTCGAAACCTTTCATTGTATCTCCAAAACCAATAACCATTCACCCTTGTCCCAACCTTACCACCCAACTTTCTCATACATCGCGAATCTTCACCCTATATATATGTGATGATAATGGCCTTCCAAATACCCGCGTAAAATACGTTAAGTTGGTGGGTTTCACTTCCTCATAGAACTCGAATGCAACACTTATTTTGAAACCATCCTCAACGTACAAGACCTCCTCTGTATACCTCTTGCTTCAAAATCCTTAAACCATGGGACGATAAATTTCACCTCAAAAATAGACTTGCTTGGATTTCCATCAAAGAAGGGCTACCTCCTCAAGCTTGGCATTAAGAAGCTTTTTCACGTGTTGCCGGGGATTGGGGTGACATTGTTGTCCCATAAAAATGCAATCCTCGTGTAGCAACCTAGTTGCTGGAAAAATTTGCATCTGCACTAAATGTATGGATGTAATCCAACACACCTTACCCGTCATCATCGATAATATGCACGTTCATATTAGGATACGATAGCTAATAGGTGAATACAACAATATACTTCGTGACAAGACGACAACAACCACTCGATCTGATGATGAAGATGATGGTATGATGATGGGTCAGAGTTTGAACTATTCTAAGGTGATCTTGAAGACGAAGGTGACGAAAACATTCATGGCGAGGGTGGTTTGATAAAAATGATAAAAAGAACTGCAGTTCATCACCCATGACCCATGAGCTCCGAATTTTCGGGCATAAAACAATTGTTAACGGAAATCGTGTTGGTCCAATTTCACGGATCTTTAATCAACGATATACCAAAATATGAAATAATCTCTATTTTCTATATAAGTGTCATCATCTTCTTCATACAGAATCTAATCTATTTATACATGTCGAATGGGTACAAATAAAAAGTTGTGTTGGTTCGTTTTGCCCAACAGACGTGTCCCTTCAATATTGTAACTGTTTTGTAACTACTATTTGGCAGTTATTCCAGCGAGTTGACTTTTCTGCGGTTGACTTTGACTTCAGGTTTGACTTTAGTTATGGGTAGATTGAGATTAACCCAATATTCTCCCCCTTAATCATAATCGTCGTCTCCTAGATCTTTAAGTCTTCTTGATTCATCTTCTGGTTAAATCCACCATTTTAGCTACTACTGTTTTAATTTTGTAGTGCTTGTGATCATCCTTATATCCAGGCAGATCAATTTTTCTTCGGTTACTTCCACCTTTATTGCTGTGATCTTCATTATGTCCATGTTGATCGTATTTTTCTGGTTATTCCGACCTTCATTGTTGTTGTGATCTTCCTTAAGTCCAGGTTGATCATATTTTATGGTTGGTTATGCCACCAACACCTTGTCTTCTAATTGGAGTACTTCTTGCAACGTATATATCTTCCTTAATTCCAGGTTGACTTATGCTTTCGGTTATACCACCATCCAAGCTTTCACTGCGAGCTCCTTGTTGTTCAATATTTGATATTGTTAATTTGAAGTTGAATCGAATTTCCTTCCATTCTTGCTTCGTGATTCTTCAGGTTTAATGAAATTTCCTGGTGCTTCTTCAATAGTTGCCATAAGTAAAGTTGGTTCCAAGTCTTCTTCAATGAGATTGGATTGTTCTTCTTTCTTTAATGGACATTTGTTTGCAAAATGCCCATACTCCTTGCAATTGAAGCATAGCACCATACTCTTATCATGAGTAAATTTATTTGATTTGCTGTTTGATTCTTTCTTGAAATTATTTTCTTAGCTTTGCAACAATTCTTGTCCACATTTTTCACAGTGTCTTCCGTGAGTAAAGTTATTGTCGTGACGTGTAAACAATAACTTATCTTGATCGTTATTGTCCTTATTCTTCTTAAACTTAATCCTTTCTTCATAGGTCTTAAGTCTCTCTATTGCTTCTTCCATTGTCATAGTGCTTAGGTCAGAATATTGTTCTATAGATGCAACTATTTGCAGATACCTATCCGGTACAGCATTTAGTAATTTCCTGACTAAGGTTTGATCTTCCATTGTGTGTCCTAGACTAGCGGCTTTGTTTACTATAGTTGTGAGTTTTACTGTAAAGGTGTCTTGATGAGGCAAAAAATG
>JARVZY010003690.1:0-19003 GCA_030686995.1 Artemisia argyi | reverse complement strand
CAAACACTACGTTAATACTAATAGTAATTAAATAAGGCCAAAACACATATTAGTACCCTGAACTTGACAAACATGATCATTTAGTACCCTGAACTTTTAAGGGTACAAAACGGTACCCCAAACTTGGCAAACTAGATTTACTACTACCCTTTACCAAATTATCTTCATAACTTATTATTTTTTATTTAAAAAAAAATACTGTGTCCTATGATAATATAATGATTTGTATTTAAACTTAGGATAATTAATCATACTTTATTTAAAATTGAGTTAATTTTTTTTTTTAAATTAATACAATATTATATTTAGTTATTGTGAATAAATATATATATTTAAAATAATATTTTATGAAAAGTGAATCTACTACATTACTTTTAATATATTAATATCCGTATTATATATAAAATGTTTGTTTCAAATATTTTGATACTATAACAACTTAACTATTTATTTCTTCATATGCATATGTTAAATTGAAAATTACAAAAACTTATATAGTTAGTAATAACTTGATCTAAAAATTATTTGTACAAACATTTAACAATAAAATCTGAAGATGTATTCAGAGTAATGCGTTAGAAATATTTTAGAAATAGATACCACATATATATTATTTATATTCTAAATAATCAATTAAAATAGTATATTAATTTAAAAATATGAAATATAATTAAATTTTAGGAAAAGTTTTACTATAAATTATTTATTAAATAAAAAGTTTATTAAATTAAATTTTAGGAAAAAAACAATTAATTGTTGAATTAATTAGCATAGGGTAATAGAAATTTTATTTTGTCAAGTTTAGGGTACCATTATGCACCTTTAAAAGTTCAGGATACTAGATGATCCAGTTTGCCAAGTTCGGGGTACTAATATGTGTTTTGGCCAATAAATAATTATAATTAAAATATTTTGATACTACATATTAAGCTCGATTGGCTCGTTCGGCTCGTTTAGCTCGAGTAACTCGTTTGACTTGTTCGGCTCGAATAATTAAACGAGCTTTCGAACGAGCCGAGCTAAAGACAAGTTTTAAAAGCTCGGCTCGTGAAATTATTCGAGCTCTACATTTTGTTTGAGCTCGACTCGAGCTCGAAAATTATCAAGCTCGACTCGAGTTAAACGAGTTCGAGCTCGAGTAGCTCGTTAAAAGCTCGACTCGTTTACACCCCTAGTTCACAATTTCACTATTCAATAATTTCAATTACATTTTGAATTTGGAAGATAATTATAAAGATAAATCATTTTAGCTTATCTAATCTTATATAGTACCACTTTGATCAAATGAGAAGAAATGCTATATATAGGAAAACGAGAAAATAATATAACTATACATTAGAGGTGCATGTCAAATTTGTTGCTAATACTACTTTTCATCAGTTTTACTTAAAAATTATTTTCAAAACTAGTTGAGATGCATCTCAAATGTATGGTTATGATCATTTCACATCCTTCTCATTTAAGTTTTTTTCTCATTGTATTTCTGCCCATCTTATACAAGCATACATATTTTTGTCTTAAATATCACTAACTATACATCATGTACAACACTTTAAATTATATATACTATCTAAAACCCAGGCACTCTCCCACATCGCGACACGTGTCCAAACACTGTAGCATGAACAGTGCTACAGTAAATACGCTACAGTATATTTTTTTTTTTTTTTTATGTTTTTTTTTACGTTGCTACAGTACTCGGTAATTTTTTTTTCCCTTGAGAAAATTTGTTTTAAAAAAAAAAATACAAAAAATAATACATTTTTTTTGCGCCGCTACAGTGCTCGGTCGGTACAGATATATATATATATTTTTTTTTATAACATAAATTTCTTTAAGAAAATTTGTTTTAAAAAAAAATACAAAAAATAAAAATAAAAAAATACAAAAAATAATACACTTACAAAAAATTTCTTATACAAATTTGTTTATTTAAAAAAAAAAAAAACATACCGAGAAAACAAACAACCAAAAAAAATTTCAACCGCAACGCCAAAAAAAAAAAAAAAAACCGTAAATATAAACAAATTATGCTTCCAAGTAAACATATGCATACTTCAGATAACAAAATTATTAATTATACCGTACAACCGACAAAATACAAAACACAAAACACACCCGCCGCAACGCGCGGGCAACCTCGCTAGTTAAATTTAAAAAAGAAATCTAAATAGTGCAAAATTAGTATTATAATAAATACCTACATTCAGCAGGCTTCTTAGGAACTTTTTAGCTACACTGACTTGCTACTTTCACACCTCACAAAATTGCCTCTTCCACACTTTGTACATAACAATAAGCGGCCTTTGCTACATTGCTTTGCTACAATACTTTTTGAATGAATGACCAGTGATTTTCTAGAACCCTCCCATAAAACACAAAACACACACGATCTTTGTCTTTTCTCCCAAATCTACCGCAAATCAAAAGGCCAAAAAAAAAAAAAAAAAAAAAAAAAAAAAAAAAAAAAAAAGACGGGTCCTAAATCAATCTATGAATTTTCAGTCTGATCAAGCAATACCAGCATGTGCTTTTTTGTAGCTATAATTGCAAAGGTAATAATCCTTTAATATACTTTTATAATTTGTATTGAACTTTTTATTATTATCTGCTTTTGAGCACGAGGTTGTGATTTGATGATGTATAGGTGTAGAAAAAGTCGAAAGAGTTGGTGTTCGTAATTTTTTTAGGTTAGATTCTAAGAATTTTTTTAAGGGTTTCACTTCTGTTATTTCAATTTAAGATTTTGATTCTTGGTTTCAACAATTTTGGATTTTTTAAAATTTTGCAGGTGCCTACATTTTGGGCTAGGATCATCAACAACAACGATTACACAAGGGGCGTTGTTTATTAATGATGTTTAAGATAAATTGGGAATTGGGGTTGTGGTTGATGGTTTGGAAAAGGTAGGTCGAATTGTGCTTGCCAAGTGTTTGATGAAAGTTTTGAGCTTTATGAGTTTTAACAGTTCTCAAGCTGCCTGTTTGACAGGTACTCAAAATGACTATAATCACTTTGGGTTTATATTGGGTTGAAATGACGAAATATTGGGTTGAAACGAGGAAATATTATATACTTACAATTAGAACTTTATGAGTTTTAAGAGTGTTCGAGTTAGTCTTTAGGAACTTTTTTACTGCCTTTTTTCTATAATAAAGTGATTTTTGTTTTTCTATGATTTGTTAAATAAACTGTCAATATCGGACACAAATTGACTGTTTGGTTTTTCTACGATTTGATTTTTCGAACTTCATTACTTTTAAGAGTGTCCAAAGAAAGGTTTTAGAAACGCTCAAGGGTTATCAGGTTGCGCACATCTGCGCCTCAAAACTTGCTTTTCTTAGGTAACCTGAATAAAAAAAAACTTAAAGGTTCACCCGTTTTAAGTTTAAATGTTACAACCAATTATTATGATACATAATGTGCTTGATGAATCATCAATTGGGCAAAGAAAAAGAGAAATAGATGTTTATGAGTATGCTCTTTTATTGTGATCTTATTTAGATTCTTCTCCCCGTATCACTCATTCACATGCCATCTCATTGTTCTCATGTCTATTCATAATCTTTCAATACAGGGGTGCGTCATAAAATAGAAATTAATCATCAGAATGGAGTTCCGAACGAAAAACTTTACCAAACCACTGCTAGAGAACCAAAAGGCCGACCTATTGGAAAGTACACTACAAGTAAGAACTTTGATGTATTTTCAGTATGTGAACATGTAAATAGCTTTATAGAGAACTCAATTTTGCATCTCTATTTAGTTTTTACAAGTCAATATCGAGTTGCCATGCTGAAGGTTCACGAACTATCAAAGTGAAAAATGAAAACCCATCAATAATAAATGCATATCTATTTAGTATTTACAGATATATATGATAATTTAGCGATAACTAAACTAAACTCTAACTCTATGTTGTAGATATTTCAACAGCAGCTACATCATCTACTGATAACAGTATATAACTTGGGCTTTTTGTGTAAAAGTTGTTATATTTGAAACTTTGTGAGCCACCTAATTCGTGATCCATTCCATTCATGATAGCTAAATTGCATATGGTTATTTATAGCATTACGAGTTCGATCACTTATTGGTTTAGGACATTGTAACCAAGCGTTATTTTGATATCGGAAAAATGTTTTCGACTTTCAGGTACTAAATAGTAGGACAATCAATATTGAAAATATATTCTTTGGTCCAAATAAGGTATTGTGAGTATATACATGACAACATTTTAAACCATTTAAGCAAATTATAATAAGCAATCCCAAACATCCCCTTAATGTCACATGTTTTATGACAGAAGATGATAGTCATGCATACCATATTTGTTGGTAAAAATTCATTATCATGTGGATTCTTTCTTAATGTGACGATTTAGTGTTTAGATGAATCATCCGTTCCTTTCCTATAATGTAATTTCTTGACATTATATTTTTTAACACGACTATACGCGATTATTCCAGGAAACCTATTCGGGATACAAGTTAAATGATATAAGTAGAGGTAGTATCTTTGCGCCTGGTGGAGACAATGGTGTAGAGGAGACGGACGTTGCAACCCGCAACCTATCTAACCTAACGGGTATCCGGATGTACCAGGTAACCATTTAACTGTTTGATCATATCTAATGTACAAATTTTGTAATTGACTATAATGAAAGTAACTAATATTTCAAATGCAAACCTTAATATACCATTGTTATATATAATGACAGTCTTGGCACGGGGCTATTTTTATACTACTAAGACGTCAACTTGGCATAGCCACACTAAAAAGCCGAAAAGTAAACATCCATTTGTTATTTGATTTGATTTGCAGGCTTTAAATAATTTCTAATTCGAGTGTGCAACCTCCGAGAAAGATACTTAAGGTGGTATAAATAGCGCATACTACACACGTAAATAGCGCATACTACGCCCGCACCGATCAGGGAGTCGGACAGTGACAGAGTAAGTCATAAACATCTAGGACTATATATACCAGATCGTGTTTGCCAGTTTTTGTTAACATATTTTGTTTCCTGATCATGTTAAATTGTGGTGGGAAAAACTTATATGGTGATTCTTTGGACTGTAGGATGAACACATGATACATGTTATTGAAGGATGCCTTACTGAGCCTGTTCGTATTGTTGATGGACTGCTTGAAACAGCCAGCCAGTTATCTCAAACTGATAGACTTGGGGTTTGAAGGTATGAAAAAGAATAATCTTTAGATAATAAACAATTACTTAGTACTCTATGCTCATGGAGAATTTGGATATGCACTTTTCAAGGATGGAAGAAACGCTTGATTCTCTAATTCTTCAATGAAGTTTTATTCAGATGTTTCAAGCAAAAGCTTTCACAATGGATTCGAGTCGTATTGATAGGTAAAACTATATTTTCCATTTCATTATAAATGACTAATGTGTTCGGCCACGATTACCTGCAAATATTGATTCGGTAACTAAAGAGATCCTTAAAACTAATAAATATCTGGAACTAATGCCTTCACACTACACAACTTATCCTTTGAACAATGCTTCTCACATAACACAAAGAAATAAAGGTAGTTTGCCTATTTACAAAGTTTTCTAAAACGGATTTAGAAACACTCAAGGCTACCATATAAAAGATCACTTGACTAGCCACCACATCCAGTACCAGCGTAATACGTTAAATTGTCATGTAAAAATTTCAAGAGCAAATTTTTGACGCAGGATGACATAGGGAGACGCGAAAAAGATCCATCACAAGGCTGACACATGCATCGATGGGAATATACATGTTTGTTTGGAACCTCGGTGTGGCAAAGCGTTCGGATGCGCGCCAAAGTTTCAAAAACATGAAAATTCTCATGGTGGGTATATATCTATTTCGGTTAAACTAATTGACGTTTATGCAATCTGATGGCTATATACTAATTTGTTGACTATTACATATTTTTGTAGTTACTAAGTAAGTGTTATCACCTACACAATATATGATTAAAAGAATTTATTTCATTTGTGTTATTGGCTGTAATATGTATTATAATTTAGTAACTTAAAGTCAATCAAGATTTAAATTAACGTGTTTTTATCTAGCTACTAATGGATCCTTTTTTTGTGTTTTCAGACGGTAATGGCGTATGAGTAAGCACACTTCAGCATGACTAAGCTTAACACACTTCAGTAAAATGGATAAAGTTGTGGAATATGATCACGGAGCAACTTCGCGGTTTGGATGTTGTACTTTTGAAACAGGTGCATTTTTTCTCTTGCGTCATGTTACAGTTGGTTGATTTGAGATTGACCCCATTACTTATAACCAGCTTTGAGTTGTGTTCCATCTCCAACGCGTTATAAGGGTCACATAAATTTTTTTAGCTTAACGGGTTTGGGTCAAGTTGGTTAAACGTGTACAAACTTGCCGACAATTTTTTTCTTTAACACATACAACCTTCTGCGATTTTTTGCAAAAAGATGTAGATTATTGGTTTGATAATATTTATTGCAACAATCATATAGCAGCAAGATTTCCCAATACGCTCATTAAGGCGGTAAAATTGGTAGCTTTTGGTTAACGTGAAAAGCTTTTGGTAAATTATTAGTAAACGGGTCAAACAATTTCACGTCGATCATCCCATGGCATAGTCAAAAGTATCCCTTGGGTAAGATAATATTTGATAACAGCTTATTACCTTATGTTGTGTCAAAACAAATTGCAGCATTGGATTGGCTTATCACAACTGATTTTAAAAAACCCGAAGCTTTTTTAAACCAGTTAATACCCACCCACTAAAGAGACGAAAGTTTTAAATTTTGGCTTAAGCATATAGTTTTTGTTAACTTTGTGTTTGGTGTGAAGGAGAACGGGTTGCAACAAGATGGCGATTAAGGAAGCGAAGGCGTTGTTTTCGAAGGTGATTGGGAATGATGTGTTAAAAAGGATACTCTTGCAGTGAGGAATCAGCAGATTGGGCATAACACAATTTTTATATTATTTAATGTTTCGTCTTTGTTTCATAGTTTATGCTTAGTTAAGACTCGAGAGTTGAGCAATAGAAATTTAGCTGCAAATGTATGTAAAATTTACCTTATAAGCATATGCCAATGCACTTTTGTAAAAGTGGTTTAAATAAGTAAATAAACCAATTATTGGTTAGCAATTATCAAAAAAGGCTTCAATACATTTTTTTGCAGCAAATTTGTCATAACAATTTGAATTGTTCATAATTACAAGATGTTTGGTTTAGCGTATTTAGCCGGCTTATGAGCTTATATGAGTTTGGAAAAACCTATAAGCTCAATGAGTAACTGATGTATAAGGGTGTATCTAACAATCCATGTAATCTACTTTTCTTCTGCCAACTTAAAAAATTGAGAATGTATTACAAGTTTTGTGGAGCAATGATATAAATCATCGTTATATAATACTTCTTTTGGTGAGCTTATGTATGCACACCAACATATGAATAATGCAATCTTTAAATTTTGTTTGTACCATTTCTATTTTGCAACACTTGCTGCATATTTCTTTAGCAAAACACCCTGCAGCAACGTTATAAAATGCTTTCGTGCACAAACAACCCGCCGCAAAGCGCAGGTATCACAACCTACTTACTAAACGCAACGTAGACTACTTCTTTATCAAAACGCCCCGCCGCAACGCGCGGGTTATCTACCTAGTATATTACATTTATTGGGCTTCTTATGAATAGTACACTTATGAACAGTACTATAGCATGAACAGTGCTACAGTACATGCTACAGTTTTTTTTTTTTTTTTTTTTTTTTTTTTTTTTTTTTTTTTTTTTTTTTACGCGTCGCTACAGTACTCGGTAATTTTTTTTTTTTACATAAATTTCCGTACAACCGACAAAATACAAAACACAAAACACAAAACGCACCCGCCGCAACGCGCGGGCAACCCCGCTAGTATTAAACATATAGTACTAACAATTAAAGCTATATAGTTATTTTCTTAGTAAACCAAATATGAAATAAAAACCACAACCAAGGGGCGATCGCTACGATGTTCTCACAAAGGTCTAAGATTCAAATGTCGCTAGAGGTCACAAACTGTTACATGAATCATCTGAGTAAAAAAATTGCGTTTTTTGAATAGTCTGAAATGAGAAAACTTCAATCGCTTATCCATTTAATTACAAACTACACAGATATATATAAATTTAAAAATTAATAGTAATTTTATTATTGCAAATTGGTACTCCGTATTAAAGTAAGATGAAGTTGTAAGTCTCATAATCCATACTGTAAATTTCAAGTCAATTCAATAAACGTAAACCCAGTTTTGTGGTTTGTTTATCAACACACGAAACCTCAAAAAATGTAAAAATTAATCATCCATAAGATACAAAACAATAACAATATAACCCACACCTAATGTAATCGAAACAAGGTAAGATGTAGATAACGACGTCTTACATCTTACCTAAAGATATACAGACTGTCTCTGAAAACCATAAGATATGAAAGTCTAAAGCAAACATCAAGATGTTATTGGCATAAATCATCTTGAGAGAGTTTTTTGTGTTATACTTCTAGCTTATTAATGATGTATGCCATTAATGTTTTACAAAAAGTAATTTGTACCAATCTCGTGAAAACCTTTTTTGTTATAAATTAAAAAACTTAAAAAAATGAGTAAAGTTCAATTACTCATATATATTTGATTAAAAATTATAACAACATCAATAGTTAAATTAATAGTTTAAATATATATTTTTTCATTTATAACTCATAGAACCATAAATTTACAAATATAACTATTTGGCGTTAATCATTATTATTCGCGAATATTCGTCTAATATAAATAAAATCATAAACACAAAAAATTTGCGGTACTTATTTAATTTTCTTACCATCACTATCTTTGATTCATGAATAATGATAAAAAGACTTAGATCATCTGACTAATTTCAAATCTAATCCATTTATCATGTGACAAATTACATGCACGTTTTCTCTCTTAATTTTCACTTTTGATTTTAAGTTTTAACCAGGGGTTCACAGGAACCCGATATATGTTTTTCAGTTATTGTAAATTTTCGTTAAAAATTCTGATTTACCTTAAATGAACATGGTTATAAAATTATGTGTCAAGCGGATACATGTCTTTCTCAGTTAGTCCACAAATATGTCAAAAGAAATACATGTCTTCTTATAGTTTTAATGAAATCGTAACTTTTAATTCATTTTTTACTTTATACTAGTAAAAAAATTATGCACTTGATAATTTAAAATCCTGAGTCACTCTTAGGGTGCGTTTGGTATATCGGCATGAATTACAATAGGAATGATTTTGATAGTATGTGGTGGGCCTCTCGGTATGAAAGATTCATACCTTACCCTTTTGAGGTATATGAAATATGAAACATTTCTATCATTCATTATTATAGTGGTGGGCCCATTCATCTTAAACAAACACATTTAATCACTTTCATAATCATAGTCTCATTCGCATAGTAGGATACCAAACGCACCCTTAATTTTTAACACATTTCCTTAATCTTGTCGGTAGCCATATTTTGATATTTACAGTCACACATTTTTCATGATCATTTCTATTGATTATAAACACATATATCCAACATACATGTACTTTCTCCAAGAAAAACCATGACATGGTACAAGAGTCATGTACCACTTAAGTGACACATTTCACACTTATCCACACAAAAAAAAAAAAAAAAAAAAAAAGTAACTTACAACACATTTCACTTATACTCAAAATTCCTTACTTACAAAGCATGTACAACAACAACAAACACAAACCCTAGATCTATCTAACATAATATCTATCTACTGTAACAAACAAAGAAACCACTTATCAGTTCTCTCACCTATACATACATATATATCTATATCTATATATCTATATTATATCTAGATTAAGAAGGTAATAAGAAGATGAGTGGGAGTACAACAGTGGCTAGTAGTGGAGGTGGTGGGATGAGTGGTTACAGGCCACCATTTACACCAGTGCAGTGGCAAGAACTTGAACATCAAGCATTGATTTATAAGTATTTAGTTGCTGGTGTTCCTGTTCCTTATGATCTTGTTGTTCCTATTAGAAGGAGTCTTGAAGCTTTGTCTGCTAGGTTCTTTAATCATCCTAATTGTAAGTTCCTTTTTTTTAGGATTTTTTTTTTTTTTAAATGTTACTTATTGGTTTTTTGATTTGGGTATCTGTTTGATGAAATTATTGTGTTAGATTAGTATTAATATTCATCTTATTTGTAAGTTTTTTGGTTTTATCTATAAAAAAATGATTTGGTTTTTGGTCTTTATGTTATTTTTTGGATATGGGTTTTGTTTTTTATTTGGTTTTATGTTAATTAATTGGATTTTTGATGTGGATATTGCTGTATGTTTTAAAGGTGTTTTGTTTTTGTGTTTTTGTGTGTGTGTGTGTGTGTGTGTGTGTTTTTTTTTTTTTTTTTTTTTTTTTTTTTTTTTTTTTTTTTTTTTTTTTTTATGTGGGTATGTGTTTAATTGGATGATTGTGATGGACTAGTATTTTTGTTGTTTTATATGTGAGTTATGTATTTATTTGATGGATTAGTACATGTCTTGTTCTTGTTATTAAAAGAAGTTTTGAAGGTTTATCTGCTAAGTTTTGATGTTGGTTTTGATGTTATAGATATGATTTATGATTTGTATTTGATAGGTTCTTTAATCATCTTAATTGTAAGTTTTTTTTATAAAATGATTTTTTTGTTATGGGATTTGTTTATATGGTTTAAAGACTGGATTTTATGATGTGGGTTTGTTTATAATGAAATGATTTTGATGGATTAGTATGTGGGCTGTGTAGATTTTGAAAGTTTTCTATGTATAATTTTGCTTCTTATATGAGTTATGTATTTAATTGTTGGATTAGTATCTGATTGGTTCTTTAATCATTCTAATTGTAAGTTTTTATTTTGTGGATGTTGGTTTTGTTTTTTGTTAAGTTTTATGTTGGTTTTGATGTTAAAGATTGATTTTTTGTTGGTTTTGCAAGTCGTATAAAAAAAAGATTGGTTTTCGGATACGGGTTTAGTTTTTTTGTTGGTTATTGTGTTCTTTATTAGTTTTTTGATTTGGGTATGTGTTTAATGAAATGATTGTGATAGATTGGGAATTGCTAGGTTCTTTAATCATCCTAATTGTAAGTTCCTTTTTTTTAGGATTTGGGTTTTTTTTTTTTTTTTTTTTTTTTTTTTTTTTTTTTTTTTTTTTGATGTGGGTATTGTTTGTATGGTTTAAGGATGTTTTTTATGTGGGTATGTGTTTAATGATTAGTATTTTTGTTGTTTAGATTTTAAATTAATTTTCATGGATATTTGTTTTATATGTGAGTTATTTGATGGATTAGTACATGTCTTATTAAAAGAAGTTTTGAAGGTTTATCTGCTAAGTTTTGATGTTATAGATATGATTTATGATGTGGGTATGTGTTTAATGAAATGATTATGATGGATTTGTATTTGATAGGTTCTTTAATCATCTTAATTGTAAGTTTTTTTATAAAATGATTTTTTTTTTTTTTTTTGTTATGGGATTTGTTTATATGGTTTAAAGACTGGATTTTTTTGATGTGGGTTTGTTTATAATGAAATGATTTTGATAGATTAGTATGTGGGTTGTGTAGATTTTAAAAGTTTCTATGTATTATTTTGCTTCTTATATGAGTTATGTATTTAATTGAGGGATTAGTATCTGATTGGTTCTTTAATCATTCTAATTGTAAGTTTTTATTTTTGTGGATGTTGGTTTTGATGTTAAAGACTGATTTTTTGTTGGTTTTGCAAGTCGTATAAAAAAAAGATTGGTTTTCGGATACGGGTTTAGTTTTTTTGTTGGTTATTGTGTTCTTTATTAGTTTTTTGATTTGGGTATGTGTTTAATGAAATGATTGTGATAGATTGGGAATTGCTAGGTTCTTTAGTAATCCTTTTTTTTTTTTTTTTTTTTTTTTAAATTATTATTATTATTATTATTTTATTTGGGTTTTGTGTGTTTAATGGGACGATTATGATTTTAGTATCTTGGTTGATTAGATTTTACATCATTTTTATTTAGTATTTAGTTTTATGGTGAGAATAACCTTCATGAGTTACGCCATTTATAAATTTTGTTAAAAATACTATTATTTTTTGGATTTGGGTTTTGTTTGGTTGATGTTGTGGTTAATTAGATGATTTATAGATTGGATTAATGACATGGGTATGTGTTTAATGGGATAATTGTTATGGATTTGTATTTGGATTCTTTAGTTTAAAGTCATATTTATAAAAAAGACTTATTTTTTGCTTATTAATGGTGGATTATTTTCTTTTTATGCGTTTATATGGCTCTTTTATGAGTTATGTTGATGTCTTTTGTCTCACACAGAGGGGATAGTTCTGACTAATATACTTGTGGATGGGTTGATTTAGGCTATGTGTTGTCTGTAATGGTATAGAAAGTTGTCTTTAAAAAAATACAAGTCGTAAAGTTGTCTAAACTCGTTTTTAATGCCTAAAATCTTCTAATCTTGGTTTAAGAAATAAGAAACACGACTATGATTGAAATAAAAATATTATTTTAGTCATACTTACCACAAATTTGTCTATAGAAAATGTTTTCTAATATCGACAATAAGTGATCTAGGTCAACCTGGCTAGTTTTGACATGCACTCAAATGACCGGGTTTGACTTTGTCAGCAAACTGATATGGCCTTCCTATGTGGCCCTCTATCTTGTTAGAATTTACTCTTAAAGCTTGGATTGCAGGTGATGTTCTACTTATTGACTAATGTTATGCTTTCATTTCAATTTGCTTTACAGCATTAGGATATTGCTCGTATTATGGGAAGAAGTTTGACCCAGAGCCAGGGAGGTGTAGGAGGACGGATGGGAAAAAATGGAGGTGTGCCAAAGATGCATATCCTGACTCTAAATACTGTGAGCGCCATATGCATCGTGGCAGAAACCGTTCAAGAAAGCCTGTGGAATCTCAAACTGCTTCTCAATCATTGTCAACTGCGGTGTCACAAGTCACTACTGTGAGCAGCACTGGTGGTAATAGAAGCTACCCAAGTCTTGGTAGCGGTAGCTTTCAGAACTCAAACTTGTATTCCAACTCAAATTCGGGGAGTCTTGATTTTGGGAGCAATGTATCGAAATTGCAATTGAATGCTAATACTTATGGGCTCAACAACAACAATTTTAGGTACTTGTTCTCCATCACAAGATTATTTTTATGAATGGCTAATTATTTATGCAAGGTTTCTATAAAGATATATCTATACAGAGTAAGGGGTTTATATTAAACAAAATCTAATTTTGAGAGTATAAACGGTTTTGGAAAGTCAGTTTTATACCAGATGCAGAAGCTGGTCATGACTTATTTACCCTTATTTTAACCCAATAATAGATCGTATTATTACCATTTCAGAAAATGTGGCTCATTTACCTTGGATGACCGTTTTGGTCATTTTATCAATCAAGTCCACGGATAACAGAATTTGTTGAACATTCACACATCTAACTATCTCATTCTTAGAACTTTAATCAGCAGACGCACATCTAAATACTATCTTCTACAACCCCTTTAGAACTGTTACACATGAATTTGCCAATTGTATCATCAGTTTGGCACACGAATATTGTAGGATCTCGCTTAGGATCCGTATTAAATTGTTCATAGACTCTTGTGTTTCATGCCTTCACTTAATTTTCACAATATAATCCTATGATCTACCACAATTTGTTCAGTAATTAATGTAGCTACATATATAAGTAATAAATCTAGTGCCATAAGTTAGTACCTATGGAAAATCAGAACGTGTGTTGTCATGGTGATAATAGAGCGGAACAAGCATCTATATGTTATTCTTTCTGGCTAAACTTGATGAATCAACTTATTTTAGGTGCAATTGGAGTGACATATTATCTTATATGGATATGATGATTATTGAATATATGGCTGTAGTTAGCTTACTCAACTTCACATTTCCATGCCGAACCTTATCTCAAGCATGGCTTCGTAAAGAATTACAAGTACCAATTATAGTTGGTCTTCACTAAGAATTTTTATTAAAGCTTCCCTTTTTTTGCCCTTGTGAATGATAGCATACCCTATAAGTATACGTGCTCACTAGACAGCTTGCTTGACGAGGGTATACTGATTTGATAATGTGAAATATAGTTACAGATTTTATGGTGCATGAAACTCTAGATTAAGAGATGAAATGTTATGTTAATTTGATTTCAGTATAGAGCGCTAAACTTGAGGCAGCAATTTCAACTCATTAATATGAAAGCGGGTCCATAATGAAGTCTTATGTTTGTGAATTTTGGCATGCAGGTTTGATCAAGGGCTAACTGTTGACGTGGATGATCGAAACTACTCTTCTGGAGCTTCAAGTGCAAGGGGTCTAGGCATGGAATCTAACGCAGACAGTACATGGCGTCTGGTGCCCGCCCAACTTCCTACCGCCTCCGTAATGGAATCAAGAAACGACTCTTATCTACAAACAAAATCCCCACAACTGACCATGGTTAATGCATTCGACCCTATACTTGATGCTATACCAGTCTCGAAATCAACTCAACAGCATTGCTTATTTGGTAACAAGATTGACTCACCGGTTGAACCTAAACATGAACAACACATGATGCGACCGTTTTTTGATGAGTGGCCCGAAGCCCGTGAACAATGGTCCAGTCTTGATGTTGATAGCAAGAACTCGTTTTCAACAACTCAGCTATCTATGTCAACTGCTTCTGAATATTCTGGAGGAAACGACTGCTCCCCAAATGGTATGTTAAGTGTAATCACTCACTAATTAGCATTTACATATGTGGTTTATGCAAGTATAAAAAATAAACTGAACAATTGTCTTGTGCAGATGCGTAAGAATGTATGCTATAGAGACGAAAGATTGTGCCAAAGATGTGTGTATCTGATTATGTTGTATGATCTTGAAATTACATCAGGATAATGTAAGTTTTGGATGTTGTTGTCATGTTGACTGTTATTGTCTGCGAGTCAAAGTAAATGTAGCCAAACTGGCGAAGTCCTCCCAACATATACTTGTTTAAGCAACTCTCGAATAAATGTTGGTCTATTTTAAATTTTACATTTATTTGCAGTTGCATGAATCATGGGCTATTCTAAGCTGTAAACTTTGTTGAGTTACTGTCTTTTTGGCTGATTTGGCGTTAATGTATCATATTGAGATTTGGTTCGATTGTTTTTTATAGTTGAGGCGATGTTTTAGAAATGTTCGTTAAGATAAATTTCTATACATTATTCCTATTAAAATGATGCTATGAAGCGTTTACAATTAGCCTTTTGTTTTTTTTATTCTACGAAACTTAATACATAGTAGTTTTTTAGCTTGTGTTCGAGAAAAGTAAGATCGAATCGATCAAGAACTTAAGATTCTATGGTGAGAAAAGTAAGATCGGATCAATCAAGAACTTAAGATTCTATGGTCAAGATCGGGATCCTATTAAGATCTTATGTATGATTGGGATAGTTTTTGCTTTGTAGTATTGTAAGATCCTAAGATCAGGATCGGGATAGTTTTTGATTTGTAGTATCGTAAAATCTTAAGATTAGGATTGAGATCTTAACAACGATAGGTTTATAGACTACTGAGATGCTTAAATTTGGCCGTGAAATGTGAAAATTGATTCTCATTAAAGACAAATTATTGTTTACAAAAAGTGCGACAAATAACAGAAGGGTGTATCCGCAATGGGCAAAGTAACGAACGCCTGCAATTTAGTCTTCGGTTTCAAGAAAGAACGCAACCAAAAACTCATACTTTACGACAACACAAAAATCAAACTTGACAAATCTCTATACTTCTAAACAATGAATCAAACATGTGTAAGATTTTCTCAAGCATATCTAATGCACAAGTTTCGTCATCATCTGGTCAAGATTACTTGGAGCAGCAACTGTATGGTATTCTTGAGCCTGCAAGCAGGCTGATATTGCTGTTACATATCTCAACGAGGATGGTTGATGCGACTTTTGAGTTCGTCAAAACAGTCCAAGGCCATTTTTGCCGGATAAGACACTAATCTATTTATGCCCGAAAAGGTCACCCTATTGTCCGCAGATTGTTCATGGTTGAAAGTAGACACCCATCTCTGAATCCCGGATACATCAACTCCACCATTAATAGCTCTTGCGCCAACAAGACCATTAGATCGGGCGAAGTCCATTGCACCACTTCTTGTTGCCATAAAAGCTGTGGATGTCATGGTGAGTTACGGAAAATTAGTAAGAAGCAAAATATAAACGGTGCCAAAATACTGAAACACTTTAGTTCGGGAATCCTAGACCATATAACAATTACTGTGTCAAATATGATTAGAACTATATCATTTCAATACTAGTTTAACCTCTTAATATACTGATTAAGGAGGCAATATGTATTATATATACATTAAAAGCCTTCCAACCTGCCCATTTGAACCAAGATCCCCTTTTAGCTAAATTTTGATTTTACTTGTTTGACTCACTAAATAATCCGAAATTGACCCATTAGATATTCCCCCAAACTGACCCATTAATAAGTAAATGGATCGAGATTACCAAGATCATTAATTATCTCTAGTCAAATTTTGAGGTACAGGTATACGCAGCAAGATTATTTATACATTGTTTTAAAGGACAAAATAACCAAGACACAACATTTTAAGACCTCAAACAATCACATTTTAACCTTTTGAGGTTAAGAAGATTCAACTTTGTAATCAGCGTGAATTCCTCAAATACGAAGAGCAACTGATTTAAGTTTATAACAAGATCCATCATTAATTTTCAGGGGGTGTCTGGATTTGCTTATTGAAATTGCTTATCTGCCTTTTTTGTGATGATACAATGATTAAGCAGTTCTAGGGGTGTTTGGGATTGTTTATCCAACCATCATATGAGATTATTTGTAGTTGAAATGGATTGTTTTAGATAAGAAATTTCAAGCTGTTTGTTCAAAACAGCTTTCCACATAAGCAGTTTTAATAACCAATCCCCAACTTCCCCTGAATTTTAAGTTTGGTTATTAGAACTTAGATGTGCTTAAACAATTATTGTCTTATTATTATTCACGTAACAGGACTCGGGTTAAGGGAAAGACAAGTGTACCACTAAAAGGAACTTTAAGGAGACGATTTGCAGGAAGACCAACACCGACACCAGCTAGAGTGATACCGACGCTAAATCCAACACCACAGCCAGCACCAACATAACCAATGACTTCAGGGCCAAAACCAGGACCCCATCCGATTCCACATCCAACACCTATTCCCATACCCCAAAACGCCCCAGTTGTAGGGTGCACGGGATTCCATTTTTGGTACCTCCTAAACAACCCCTTTATGATCATTACTACCTGCAACTACAACTGATTAAAGGTCTCAGATAAAAAGAATATGCCGATTAGATAAGGTGAAAAATATCTTAAGATAACGGGTTTCCAAATCACAATTCTAATATTCATGGCGTCTAAATGTATGTGATTGTGTATTCATGTTAACCTAACAAAGCAGCACCACATTTGTAAGCAGATCTTGATAATGTAATGATGAGGTCGTTAAAAGGAGCTATTGAGAACAATATGGTTTGGTTTGCCACCAAGAGACATACACAGCAACCATACAAACTAGGCATATCTAAGTATAACAAAGGTTACCAGATAGCATGAGAGTGGATTTCAACACGATATTCAGGCAATAACGGTGACACGATATACGAAATGAGTGATCAGTAAAACAGATTCTAGGAATACTTAGAGGGCGTTTGGGATTGCTTTTTTTAAAGTACTTATTTGCCTACTTCCTTTTATATAATGAGCAATTTAGGTCTTCGGATGGTACCACCTGCTTTTCTTAGATTAAATAAACTATTTAAAATAAGCAAGTCGCCACCTAACGACTTACTAATCAGATAAGCATTTTAGAAGCAATTCCACAATCTAAGCTGTTTTGAATATGCAGCTTCACGTTGCCTAGAGGGTGTATGCATTTGCAAAACGCAGACTATATCAAAAACAGTGTTTGTCAAACCATTTGAAAAAGTTGATTATCTAAAGAAAAATAAAACAGCCCTTTGGTCAAAACAGCAAAATAAGCAGTTTGAATAAGCTATCCCAAAGACACTCAAACAGCCAAACCTACTTACAAATATGTTGTAAAAAACTCAATAAGCATAAAAACACAGTCAATAAAAACACATTTACCTCAAGTAAAAAATATGTTAGCAAGTTAGCAACCAATTCTTTTAAACATCACAGGATTCGAACTAACTGCCCAAATGAAACATTATCATCTATATCTATCTATCTATACTGCATTATAATGCATTTGGGACTATTCTATAATTAGAAGGGCTTAAAATTCAGACTTTTTTCTTACTATGGAAAGATTCAAAATTAATTTGTTAGGGAGCAGATTGGTTAGGAAGTTTGTTAGGAAGCTGTTGGTTGTTCAAACTAAAATTATTTGCCAAAACCATCTCTAATATCTCTACTTATAAAGCATGAATAACGCAAAATATAATCACACAGTACCCGCTGCCTTATTGCGCGGGTACCGTTCTAGTAACATTAAATATATTTAACATAAAACAGAACATTACCATAAACTAGTTGTAGAAAAACAGTGATGATAAGAAGTACACCAATCTAAAAGAGCAGTAAAACTAAAAAACAGACACAAACACAGACTATTAATGTGTTGTGTTACTTTGTGTGGTTGGGTTTTGTCCACTGGACTTTGATGGGTTTCATTTTCTAACGAGATTTACAAGATAACACCAAAACATTTTGGATTAAGAAGCACGTGACATATTTGTTTTATGTCGGTTTTTTGAGATATTTGTGCTAGCAAAAATCACAAAAAAGTCAAAAAACTACTGTCATACAATAACAACCCAATCCATTTCATGAATAAAACGTGTACTATTTAGCTACGGTAGGTCGAGCATAATAGACCGCGGACCAGATTTAACCGACAAACCGGCCCGAA
>JARVZY010003689.1:0-28486 GCA_030686995.1 Artemisia argyi | reverse complement strand
AGAGCATGGCATGGTCATAGAAGACTCTGATTATTCATTTGGGGACCGTTTTAAACCATTTTAAGGGCCTACTTCCGCACTACTTTTAAAATGTAAATTTAACATTTATGACTTAACTATTTTATTCTATATAATTGAAGTGAAAACCATTTTTTTTACTTATGTTGTGATACCGATTGAGTTACACCCCAGCTACACGTATGCTTCCGCTGGACCCGATTTTGGGGGTGTGACATGAGGAACGAGAAAATAGTCAAGGTGCATTCCATTTTCGTTAGGAGAAATGGGTGAGATTGCTCTAAAGAGGCGAGTAAGAAGCATACCATAGGGAAGAGCGGTTGTTCCAACTAAGGATATGTCGGCCATTCTTTTGGCAAGGTAGTAGGCTAAGTTGAAGGGTTGACCGGTGGAAATGCTATATAGCATGTAGCATAGGCATGTGTTGATGTGATCTCTATTTCCTATGGTACTTATGACATTAGCCCTAAGAATTTCTTCTCACTTCTTAAATTGTGGTTTAAGCTCATTGAGCTCCATACCAAAAGGATCCTTATCTACAGTATTCCCCGAACGATTCACCCTAGTGGTAGAGGTTCTAACGAAGAGGTGTTCCTTAATAGTTTCCTTACTAGCAAGAGGTGTATCGTATGGATAAAAACGATAGTATCAAGACATGAAATGGGCCACTTATCCGTGTAGAGACAAGTTCCCTCATTTGGTACACCAAGAATTATTGCTAAGTCTTTTAAATCTATGTCATGTGATATTTGATTGGTTGTGAAGTTTAATGAAATCCTACCACCAGCACATGAGGAAAGGTTTACGGTTGCATAAAATTCGAAGATGAACCTAGGACAAATGGGCTCATCTATATCAAGGAGACAATCAAAGTGAATTGCGGCAAAGTTTTGGCGAATAGATGTTCCTTCTAGAAAGGATGGATCAATGGTTCTACCTTCGTGAACATAGCGTTTTTCTAATGCCTTAAAGGTTTCTACTTGAACCGGGTTGAGACCTTTGGTCATATGGTGTTTGGGCATGTATTTAAGGGTTTCTTTGTGATCGGATTTGTTTGTGGGAGGCATGTTGATTCCTAGAAAACATAAAATTGTATGTTAATGACTTTTAACAACGAGGATGTTCTAATATATTCCTATATGCAAAACAATGTGAAGACATAGTTCTCTTGACTCATTTTGATTCCTAAATCATTTTGTTATGCAAATTTTGTTGTAAAAACAAAAGATAACCAACATTCTCCTAATTGAATGTGTCTTCGATTGAATGTACCCGAAAATACATATTAGTTATGTATCCCCTTTAGCATTCAAGAGATAGTATGCAAGTGATGTTTAAATGATGTTTTTCATTTGTTTTAACAATGTGGTGATGAATCATGTTGCAATTTGAAAAATAATGCACTTGGTGTGTTTGGTAAATCAAAGTAACAATGAAAAGATACATTTCTTAACTAATGAAATACATAATTGGCTAGCCACCAAGTTTTTCATGAATCATGAAGTTTTATGCAAAAGCCCTAAGATTCTAGTTAATGATTGTAAGCAAGAATGTTATAATTAAATTAAAAATGCAATTGTGATTAGAATACTTACAAAGTTAGTTGGATTGGAAGAGATTGGATTAGAAGCCCTAAAATTCTTAAGGATATGTGTTTTAGAGAGGGTGATGCTGTTTGTTAGTTTTTGTTAAGATTTAAGAGGGTGTTTGGCTTTGAAGTTAAAAGTTTAAACAATCTGAGGTTTGGCGGACCAGGCGGAACCAAAAAATGGGTTCCGCCCGTATGGTCTGAAGGTGCCGTGGGTTCTGCAGGGAAAAACTTAAAAGGAATTGTCTTGATTTTTGTGGTGTTATCCTAATGTTCAAAACTAAGGTTTTAGGTCTTATGAGTCCTTGACTAAGCCTAGGGATGATGAATGCTTCTCATTCAAGAGGTTTTGTGAAAAAGTAGATAGAATGGTTAACGTATAAGGCTTTCTTAGTTAAGATGTTCCTCAATGAACATTTTTACCAAGACGATGATGATGGATCACAATATGTCAATTAAGAACATAATGGATAGAATTGTCGCTGAAGTCGATGCTTCTTTTGTTGAAGCTATAACAATGTTGATAAGATGAATTCCGTTGTTGATGCGAGTTTGCTTGTTCAAGCGGAGCTTGTTGATGTGCTTCTCCATTCGATACTAATTTGAGAATCATACGCGTTTTGAAGAATCATTGGGTAAGTAAGTATAAAAGTGCAAGTACCACTTGTGCTTTTCTTATCAACTTATTACCGACATAATTCCATTTGTCAAACACTATGGTTTCTATTCCCGTTCTTTTTGGAGATCATAATCCTAGTTGTGTAGTACCTTATGATGTATCCAAATAGGCTCAACTAAAGAGTTGTTTTAGGATCTTCTTTAACACGAGCACATAGACAAAAGCTAAACATAATGTTGAATCTAATTGTTATGAGAACAAATAGTCTTCCAAACATTTCTCTACATTTAGTTTTACCTACGGATTTACTAATCTCATTCTTGATAAGTCATCAATAACTTAACCATTGAGAACAAGAGAGCAACTAGGAATGTCTTTAAGTTAAAATCCCTTGCTTTTGTGGCTTGCTTTTATTATCAAAAGGTCTTTCAAATATTGACACTATACTTACTTGATTACTTTGAAATATCAATTTCGTTTCACTAGTTGTTTTATTCTAAATTCCAAAAATTGTTTTTGTTGAATTTGTTTAGACACAACTATGACCTATAAATCAAGTTTTATAACTTATGTCAATTTTGCTTGATTCAATGTTTGTCTCATGGTGAGGAGATGTTATTTTATACTTTTATTCTTAATGTTTTACACAACATACTTGTCTTGCCATCATTGGACTTTCGACTAAGTTATCATCTACCAAAGATGATATCATAGAAGGAGGAGATCACTCGTTAAATGTCATATTCAACGACTCCTCGACTCTTTGGGTTTTCTTACTTAAGATACTATGAACTCTATTTATTTTGAAAAAGTCCAAGAGGTACAACATCATGAGACTATGTGTCACATTTGATGTGTAAATCCTAGATGTTGAAAACTCATTTTCTTTCACACATCCTAATATATGCTAATGTGATTTATTTCACCTTGTGTGTTTTATGTGAGATTATCATAAAGGAGTGATTGAAGAAAAACATAATTAAAGACTCAAAGTATGGTGTTTGAGACAATTGTTTAACAAAGGTTTGTTTGCAAGTATCACAAAAGTGTTAGACATTTTAACACTTAGGAAATTCTTAGTTAGCTCACTTGTAAGCAAGAGTTGAGTGAGACATACTCAAGAGTTTTTCGTGTTTATCTCTTGATGGTTAAAGAACCAAAGCACCTTATATCTCCTACTAGTACTAAAGACTAAATTCCTTGTTGCATAGAATCTAATCTTAGTTATTTACAAATAGCAGGTAGACACTCTAGAGTATTACAAATAACACATATTCGAACACATAATGATAGAAACAAGATACAATCAAAGTCAAGTTGAAGTAATGCGTACCTTTTAAATTGCATAGAGATGCTATCAAGCGGATAAGCATTACGCGTAAAAACTTGGTTTGACGACATGCTTTGAAACTCAATAACTCATGTATCCAAGAAGGTTAGATAATCATATAAAGGCATAGAGAATGATAGTCTTATTCCTTTTATCATGAGTTTCTATTAGAGATTGAATTATCTCTAAATTTCTCTTCTAGGTTTGACAAATTTTACAAGCTTTGTTTTATTAGTTGATGATGCTTATGAGTTAAATCCTAATCCGGTTTTATCTTTAAATAACCTTTGACTCCTCAACAATCTTTCAAAAGATTTTGAGCTTTCATCAAATTTAACTAATAATTTTTCCTTTCTCATTTTGTATTTTAATCTCATGTTTGTAATCTAGACATAATTTACATTCTAGATTAATTTCAACATTACTTTCAATTCTAGACATTTTATCTTCTAATAAGATTTCCTTTTCAAAGATATTCTTAAGAGATTTTGAAGACTCATTCTTGAAGATAGTTTTTAGGTCCATGTTGCATAAACGTTTAGACTTATTTTCTAGTTTAGAAAACTCTAGGATAAATTAATCAAAGCAAAAGAGTTTGGTTTCAAAGTGTACCTTGCTTGATGTTTTATCTAGTTTAGAATCATGAACCGGATGATTGACTTCATCTTCATCCGAGTAATTCCATGAATCGCAAGCAAGACTACTACGAGCTTGACATGAGTAATCACCTTTACTTACACCTTGCTTGTTGTTTCAATAAATTGACAATTAACTACCGGAACATTGTCTTCGTCAACATCCATTACATTCCAAGATACGCAAGCAGGTTCATCAAAACACACGTACTCATCTTCACTTGTACCTTCATTTAAAACATTTAAACTAGTAGCACATGTATTGACTTCTTCTAAGTGTCTATCAATTAGTTTTTCTAAAACTTCTAATTCATATGTAAGATCAAATTGATCATCTTTGACTTGACATATTCCTTGATGAAAGTTTACCATATTTTTCCAAACATCATTAGCGTTTTGACAAAAATACATTCTTTCATATTTGGTACTAAAGCTTTGTAAAGCATTGTTTTAGCTTTAGTATTTTTATCAAGTTTAAGATAGTTATCTTGGTTTTCAAAAACTTGTTTTCTTTGGTTTGAAACTACCAAAAGAAATAATATGCCAAAGATCTTGATCAATTGATTTCACATAGTTTACAAAATTACTTTTCCATTCAAGTAAGTTTTCTTTTTCAAATAGCTGTTGGTTTTGAATAGGTTGCCCTTCTTTGAGATTTTCAAAATCCATGGATCGATCCAAGTTTTAAAATACATTCTATTCTAAAGATCTTGAGTAATGTAGCTCCTGATGCCAATTGTGGAAAACTAGAAGGGGGGTTGAATAGTTTACCGCTTTTTAGATTCTTTTTAACTTGAATATCTTTTACGTTTGCTTAAAGATATAAATACAATGTTATATGTTTGATTCTTTGAAAAGCTTTTTATGTAGATATCAATTCTAACTTTACTAGTTTCATACATTGAAAAGCTTTGCTTGTAATAATCTTAACTTTGCTTGTTTAGTTATTAGGAAAGCTTTTACTTTTATTTGAAGATACAAACACATCTTAACTAGTTTAGTTCTTTGAAAAGCTTTATATGTAACTTAGCAATTCTAACTAAATAACAACATGTAATAAGCAAAGATAAAGAAAGAAACGATCAAACAACAACACGATTGTTTATCGTGGTTCGGCTACAAGGACTCTTTTTCCTTGCCCTACATCCACGCCCCGAGTTTCCAACTCGAAAGTTATAAGCACTAATCAACAAGCTCCTTTCACCGGCGGAGAAAACCTTTACAACGTCGTTTACACTTTTACCGACACTAAGCTAGATGTCGAGTTCTTTTACAAGGGTACAACCACTCCCGTTCGTCGCTTACACTTTTACCGACACTAAGCTAGATGTCGAGTTCTTTACCAAGGGTACAACCACTCCCGTTAGTTCTTTTACAAGGGTACAACAACTCCCGACACACTACGTATTTTGAGGCCTAAAATACTAACCACTTACTTCTATATACATGACACACATGAAGTATAAACTACCAAAGTTTATACATGACCAAGCTACCAAGACTTGCAACTTTAGAGTTGAAGCTTGTAACTTCTTGAATGATCTTGTGAAGTCCCTTGCTACATAAGAGAATCACAAATCAAAAGGTTAGTGAGTTAGTTGAGAGAGTATGTCAATATATGTCCTCAAAGAGTTACCAAAAACTAACAAATGGTTTGGTATTTATAGCAAACAATTCTGCAGGTCTGGCGGATCAGGCGGACCCCTCAAAAGGGTTCCGCCCGTGTACCCCCAGGGTACCGCCAGGGCTGCAGTTGGTTTTGCAATAAATCTTGCAAACCAAACAAGGTCTTGTCTCATAACTCCTAGCAACCAAACAATGTCACATCTCATAATAACAAGTCAAATACAAAGCTTGCAAGCAACAACAAAGTTAATCAAACACATTTCTTTCCATAAATGCATCATGACAAAAACTTGCCCTAAATGTGATGTGACCTTACTATGTAAAGAAATAAATATGATGTGACAAGACTCATTTTAGTTTAAGAAATAAACACAATGTTTTGTTTAAAAGGAAATGTTAACCTTAGTTAAACAAGACTTAAACACTTAAAGTGATGATTTACTTATAGCTAAACTTCATGCTTTGTCATTAACAAAACTTAGCAAAGATCGTAAAATATAAATAACGTTTTTCGGCGATATTTGTATTAACAGCTCAGACCTGCCTTTCGCTGGGCGACTTGACATACCCACCATGGCTGCACCCATAGTAAAGTTCGTGGCTACCCCGCCAAGATATGCGAATGCATCAGCCACATTCACAGGAAAGATAACTTGCGGAATATTCATCATCGCTGAGAAACAAATAAAGATATACCAACGGCCTTTTTAAAATTGAAGCAGCGTAGGTAACCTTTCTGAGTCCCCTTATGGTTCCTTTTGTCGTTTCAATTCCATTTTTGCAAAGGCTTGCAGCAAGCGATTTTCTAGATTGTTGAAAAAACAAAAGGAACTGTATGGGAGCTAAGAATGGGTAGGTATGCTGAGCATCACATTGCGGTATTTGCAAACGAAGAATGTTGATGACTTTAAAGCAGGAATACCAGCGGAGAGCATATGTTGAAGTGCAATCAAGCTTTGTTGGTTGAATGGATGTCAGCTAGCTGATAGGTGACTGGATAATCCCAGGGCTGACATGCCATTCAATCAACAAAGATGGATTGCCACAACAAAAAAAAGGGAATCCCAAACAAAGTTATCCCATGAGGCAAAAGCTAACATGTCAGGTGAGTCAGTGGAGTCTGTGCTCTGGTATCTGAGATAAATTGTGAAGGCATCATCCAACAGGTCCTCGTTGCTCACTGTGATGGGTGCGTGATGGTAAGAGGAAAATGTAACGTCAACTGCAAGCGTTAACAGGAAATGAATACATGTCGCTGAGAAAACCATGGAAAACAATATGATCATACATAGAAATACAAACTATAGTAATATAAACACCGTGGAGAACCTACCGACCTCGGGAACTGAATATGTAGCTGGCAATTTTCAGGTGCAAGCATCATCACAGCGCAGAATCATGGCCAGAACCTAGTACATATTGCATAAAAACGATCATGAATGCTGATAATACAGGTGACGGATCAACGGGGATGACGACGATGCATAACAAACCTAAAGGCGCAACCTTCAAGCTTGTATCCTGTAATATGAATAGTACACATCAGTGAAATGGTTATAAATATCAAAACATCAAGTTATAATAAGAACTTATACTAATTATTTGACATGAACTTATACTAATTATTTGATGAAGAGCACGCACGAACTGGTAAAAATAAGGCGAATGTTGTTACGTAAGTGAAACAGCAAGCCAGTAGGTAATAATAGAAGGATCAATTTGAAATACTAAGGTCACAAAAATATAGAAAGAAAAAACCACAGACAAACCTTGCAGAAGGCGTATTTGTTGATTTACTTGGGTAGTTGTACCTTCATTTGATGGAACTCTTCTACTTACAATGCTACTCTTGCGGTGTTGTCTACCCTGTTGACCTGATGTTGTGCGGTCTGTATTTTGATAACCTCCGCTAGAACTTGGTACACGGCTTACTGAACATTGACCATGATTTTCTGTAGAAAGACATGTATAAAATAGTACGTAAAACATTATTTTAAAAAAGTCCAGCCATTATTCATAATCATTAATAATAATAAATGAAGCTAAATTGCCACCTTAGTTATGCGAATAAGTGAGCCCTTCACTAGAGAGGCCTGAACTGTTGCCTAAAGTGGGCTGCAAATTACGTGGCATAACATAGCGGCTGACAATGTGTGTACCTCCTCGACCCTTTCTTCGTTCTCGTTGGTTGTTGTGCTGTGCTGATGGTGCTTGCCTTTTACGGGTAACACTTCCATTAGAAACAGAAGCAGCAGTCGATGAAGAATTCGCCATATTTTCTGCATAAAGATAAGCATACAATTTCAAGACTTTTTTTTTACTTTGCTTAATGTAATTATTTAGATTTACATAAAACCTATTTTACAAAATATATTACCGTATTCTATAATGTGTTTTGAAGTATGTTGACCAACACGTGGCTTGACATTCTGTATAAAACCTTGAGCTTGTTGGTTCTGCTCAATCTCTGTTATGACATGTGTGTGATGGAAATCTTGGGTGTCAACTACATCATCCATAACTAAGTTAAGGCATCCATCACCTGCAAAACATATGACAACTGTCATTTTTTTACTCTTGTTTATTACAAATCTTCAAAATCATTGTGAGAAAGTTTACATGTTTACCTTCAGACTGGGAGATACCGAGCGACTCCATAGATGTGGAAGCACAATTTAGGAAATGGTGCTTCCAGACGTTGAGAGCTGCCTTTCAGTAAACGGTGGTTCACTTGCGGTAGAAGCATGGCCTATATAAATAGCAATACATTCAGTTATAGTTAGCACTATTTTTCGAACCCGTATGATCAGAATGACATCAAATATGGCAAACCTTGCGGAACGTCAACACTTGTAGGATAATGAATGGTCCCTGACTGAAAGTCTAGAGTTAGTGGTCCACGCACCGGTCCTGCATCAGTTTTACAAAAACTTAGACACTATGTGAAAACCAACATAATTGTATTAGATGAAAATATGAAATTGTATTTGAAAATTAGTTTGCAAGTTAATGGTCTCTGGAACGACCTTGGAAACAACTTCTGGATCCCTTGTTTGCTGGGAGGAAGAGTCAATATCAATTTAAAGTAGAGTTATATAAGCTTGATCACAACGGTGAAATTGTTGAAAAGAACATTGCAATGGGAACAAACATGATTACAACGGCCCATATATTTGTACTCCACTGGTGCGCCTGCAAACATGGAACCAAAAGAATGAACAGATGAAATACCCACGAATAATTAAACAATAATTGTATAAAGAAACGGCTAAATTATATTTAAAACACAACCTCTGCAACGTATAGGAGGTACTGAATCATTCAGAGTTATCGCCGAGTAGTTGT
Source organism: Artemisia argyi (assembly GCA_030686995.1). Taxonomy (NCBI): domain Eukaryota; kingdom Viridiplantae; phylum Streptophyta; class Magnoliopsida; order Asterales; family Asteraceae; genus Artemisia; species Artemisia argyi. Next base: position 19,325 of record JARVZY010003689.1, on the reverse strand, counting down.
AACAGAGGGTTGAGGTTGATTGTTGGCCACTACATAAGCTGCAAAAACATCAAAAAAAAAAAAAGAAAAAGAAAAAGAAAATGGAAATTGAAACAACACACAATTGCATAGCAAGCATTCAAACTTAAGAAAATAGAGTAAAATAGTTCTATGCAGTACGTTTCTGAATTTATAACCTGAAATTGTGCTCATTTTTTTAAAGGAAAGTGTAGAGATTAGACTCGGCGTTACTTCCTGTCTGAAACCACAAACTATAGGCCATACGCATTTCCACACAACCCTTTTTCGTTCTTTGTGAATTGCTGTTTCTCCTGCCAGGAAGAATGCACCCTAGATCATATTCAACCAGTTCAAGGTTTGCGTAATGGGTCCTATAGATAAAAGTTATAAACAAATATAGCATGTATTATATAAGATCACCAAACCAACTTGTCCATTATTTGCTATCTTCGAGCATAACCTGCTGACAGACCAAATTATGTTAACAAAAAACAGCAAACACGCTTCAACTATATATAGTCGTGCATGTTTATTACTTAGTGGCCGTGTAATACGTTCCATTTACATCATCAATCATGACCATTGAACCTGATAAAATGGGTTGGTTTCGCTAGTGAAACCAACAAATCCAAATGCACATAAAGTCTGTTCCGAACATATTACTACAACCAATTATATTTGTAATCTTAATTTAGCTATTTTTTATAAAAAGGTGTAATCACAAAACCATTGCTTTAAATTAAATATAATCTTCATGACTAATCCCAATTACCAAACACGTCCACATCCAAACCTCTATACCAAATCCCTAAATATCGAATTATGTAAATACATCATGCTTTTTAATTACAAAAAGTAATCAATACCCGCGTGATAAACAAATATACATTCAACCAACAATAAACCTAAAAACTACTTGTTGCACAAAACTAAAATCAAGCAAAATTTACCTATTTTGCAAAGGAAGTTATCACTTTGGCTTCATTAATAGCGCTCTCTTTTTTTCTAACCACAAATCCCATAGGCACTTGGCCCGATGGCTCATTTGAATACCTGCAAAATCACAAAGGTTAATTAAACACTATTTTGTACTTTGTGTTTGCTTATACTAAAACCTAAATCCAACTGACCATCGGCCATTCGCACCATCACTACCATCGGTCTTTCCTGAATTAGTGTACACAATTGTTCCCGATTTGTTATCTCCATCTCTTCCAATTGTGTGTGCGTGCGTTGTTGAAGGTTCTGGAAATCTCTTGCCACTCAATACTTATCTTTATCTTTAAAAAAGACAATGGGATGGGCAAGAATATATCACGTTAGGCGAGACTGGGCTGGGAAACTTTGGCTCCGGTGGTCCCCATGGTTTTGGCGGGAATTCAGCTGAGCAAAACGACGTCGCAGCCCTTGGGTATTAATATATATTGGTAATGTTTGTTTATGGACATAAATTAATAGACGTATGTTAGGATCGAACTCGAGATCACGGGATTGCACACTTTACGTATGAAGAGTAAATGAATAATAATTTATAAATGTTATATATAATTATTAATAAACATAAAACACTTAACGATCGTTAGTATTTAACGGATAATGGCTAACGACCGTTAGACGAATAAAAGGAAAGTGATACGTATGAGTATTCGGAAAGTCAAGAAGCATCCGGAACACCCCTTGGGCTTATGAACGACCAAAAAGTGTTCCCTAACCCTAATCCCTTGCTTGATCTCCAAGTTAACTCAACTATATAAGCAAAGAAAAGGTTCATTGTTCCATATCTTTTGTACACACAATACCTTGTGTTTTCTCTTCCTTTTCTTTGTTAGAAATCGATCAAACATCCCTAAGTAATTAGGGATTCGATTTTTGAGTTCAAAAGTGTTTTTGTTTTCAACTACTTGCATAATCTTTTACATGGTATTAGTACGTGTGTACAAGAACGTGATATAACCGCACTATTGGTTATATCTTGGATTGAATAACAAAAAGGTAAGGGGTTATTCGTATAATCCACATAGACCCTAATTAGGGTTCTTGAGTTGAAGATTTGCTTTAATTGATTCTTGTTCGGGCGAGAATCACAAAAGTATGTTTACTATTTATTATTGATTAATTAATTACATGTTATATGATCTTGTTATAACGCTTCCGCATGTATACTTGATGTTTATTGTTTATATTTATGATTAGTCATGTTATATAATTCCAACAGTGGCATCACGAGCCATTATAATGTGTAGTTAATTATCAAAAGGCATAAAAATTGAATCTTGATTTGTTTTGTTACATGTTTTGTCGATTCTAGGGTTTAGATTATCCAAACCCTAATTTTGTTTGGGTCGATTTACCCAAATTGTTTTTAGGGTCTTGGTTTTGATTTTTAATATGATTAGAAACCCTAGGATTATCATGTAATTCTTATGCGTTTAGTAAACGATCTTAATGCAATATGTTAATTGTTAAGCATAATCCATGAAAAAGTGCATGTTTGCATGGATTTTTATTGTATTGTAATTTAAATTGTTTAAATTGAATATATGAATTAAATTGTTAAGTTATATCGAAACATGTAAATTTATTAATAGATGTCAAATTGGGAAAGATTCCAATATATTAAGTAATCAATTACGTGGTATATGGTGTTTATTTAATTTTGGCTTATGGTGTGTGCTTATTCACACACCTTTGTTTGGACATATTAAGACCAAAACAGACACAAACTAACCATAATTGACAAAGATATTGTGTTTTTGTGTTTGTAATCGTGCAGGAACGGATATTTCAGAAATTGGCAAAAATCAGGCCAAAAAGGACAAAAACGAGAACGAGTTTGAAAAACATGTCAAAAGCCTAAGCCGGGGAAATAAATTACCACTTTTGATCTCAGATTGGCAAAACACAACTTGTGGAATCACAAAATGCCAAAAATAGTCCTTGGAGTAAAAGTTTGCAGAAATGGTCCCTCAAGTTTGAAAATTGACAGAAATGGGCCATGAGCATTGGATTTGGATGAAAATTCAACAAAGGTCCTTGGGAATTCACAAGTTGTCAAGTTTGGTCCCTGGGAGAAAAGTTTGAAAAAGTTACAAGTTTAGTCCATGAACTTTGAAGTTCTGGCAGATTTAGCTCCTGGAAGTTCAGATTTGGAAATTAAACAACAAAGGACCCTGGAAAAACATAAAGTAGCAAAAATTCATCCTTGGATTAAAAGTTTGAAGAAATTACAGTTTCAGTCCCTTAAGTTTCCAAAAATGACAAGAATGGTCCCTGTTTAATTCAAATGTGGAAAATTGCAAAGTGGTCCTTGGGAAATTCAAACTTGGAAAGTTTAATCCTGTTAAAAACTTTGGGAAATTGGCAAATCACACCCCTTGAATTTCCAAAAATTAGAAACTTGGTCCTTGTGATACTTCTAATACCAAACGGACCCTTCTCTTATCCAAGTCCAAAATGAAACACAAACCCAACACCCTCACCTGGTCCAGTAAAAAAGGCAGGGTCAACGCAGTCAAACCAACCCCCTTCCCTCCTTCTTCCCCAACTTGGACTTGCAATTCTGTCTAATCTACCACCCCCACTGGCACCATCACATCCCACCACCCTCCTCCATATGCAACTAAAAACCAACCATAATTAATGCCACCCTCTACTACACGCAACCTGCCAATTTGGCTTGATACCAATTTCCCGCCAAAAATATGTGGAGGGCTAGGATCAATTTTAATCATCCAAAGGCTGAGATTAAGGGTGGGATTGACTCAGAAGATCAATGGGGACCCTAAATTGCTCTATAAAAGGAAGAAGAAGAAGAAGCAGAGCATGAGTAGTAGTTTTAATTTTAAATTAGCTTGTCGTTTTAATTGTTTTTCCAATTCCAGTATAACTCTTAGCTTTTAAAGTGTAATCTTAACATTTGTATTGTATTTGAAACTCATTCCAATTAGCAATTTCAAGTTTTCAGTCTCAAATTCCAAATTTGCAAATTTACTTAGAAATTTCAAGTTATTATAATGTTGTTGAAAGTTATTTTTTAGTGTTCCAAAAGCTGCTATAAGCTCATTATAAAGGTTATACAAGTTCATATAGACACTTAGTTCAGTACAACTTAGAAAATCAAAATTACTAAAAAATCAAAATTACTAAAAAATCAAAATAAATAGAAAAAAAAATCAAAAATCAATGAAGTTCATGCAAGAAAGCTGGAGCAAGGGAAATAATGGATTGCACTTAGGTTAGTTGCTTTGTGAGAAGCATTAGGACAGGTTATTTGGTCCTGGTTCTCAGTTTATGCTTGGATGACAATTTGTAAGCCAAAATTCCAATATTAGCTTTCTACTGTGTAACTGCTTATTCTGTGCTTATTCCTATTTCTTTGTGCTCATTAGGTGTGTATTAGTAATATTCTAGCTTAAAATTTGGTCTTGGTTCATTAGTTTCCATTTGAGCTCAAAATCTTAGTTTAACTGACATTTTTAGTCTTTTATAGTATCTTAGGTATTTGTGGTACAAGCTTGTAGTTCTGTGTTTTTTTATAGCATATTAGATCATATTAAGTTATTGTGGATCAGTCTCATAAGCTCAAACAGTCATTTGTTTAAGAAATCTAAAATTAGCATTCATAAAGGTGTGTTTGGATTTACTGGATTCTCTGTAGTCCAGTGTGAAATTGTTGTTGTTTGTGGTTGAGATAACTTACATTAGGTCTCAGTGGAGTCTTTCAACTATAAAATCTCACTACTTTTCAATAAAAAGTCAAGATCAAGTTGTACTGCCTTGATTTCATTAACTGTTGGATATTTAGGTACTCAATCTCATCATACCTTTACATTAGTTGTTAAAATAGGATAATCTCACATCATCATAGCATATAAAAAAAATCTCAGTAACTCAGGACATTATAAATCCATAAAAGTAAACTTAGTATTGAAAATCAAGAAAGTCAACATTACAAGGTTTGGTAAAAATCCATTTTGTCCAAGAATTTTCATGGTTTCATTTTTCAAATATACCTTTTGAGCTTTTTGGAGGTTAAAGTTTACCAGCTGAACTTGTGAAATCTTATTTTAGATTATTTTTGGGAATTTTTCTGGTGGCTTATTAGTGAGCTTGTTTAGGGCTGCAGGGCAAACACCTCCCCTACACCAAGTTTTGGCCCCATTTTCGTAAGCTCACCCTGAGCTTGTTTGTGGACCCCAGCCCCCAACCCTTGGCTTTTTAGAATGCTTAATAAGCCATTTCATTAGTTCATGGCTTATTTTGGTTTTAAGACCCCTTGCCCAAAGCTTATTGTGCCCCTCAAGTTACCTTGACCAAACCAAAACCCTAAGTAACTTAGATTGACAGACCCAACTTCACAATCCCATCCTTGGCTTATAAGTGGACCCGAGGGTTTGCTTCTTGGCTTATTCGAAATCCCTTCTGCCCATCTTGTAAGATCAAGTTTCAAATTCGACCCCTGATCACTCCTGTGGGTCCCACATAGGGAAGCAAATAACCCATTTTGGCCTATTTGGTCTGTGTGGTTTTGATTTTGCTTATTTTGCCTTTTTCTCCTTATTCAGAGTGCTTATTCAGTAGTTTTAGCTTAATTTGTATGTATCTCATGTGGATATAGCTTATTTTGTCCTGTGTAGCTTGTTACTGGCATATTTCACCAAAAAATCCATCAAATCCCTTAATAAGCAATCTGTTAAGCTAAATAGCTTGCACATAGTTTATTTTTAAGCTTCAAAAAAGCTGGTTTCACAAAAATAGCTTATTTTCAGTATTAAAATAGTTGTGTAAAAGAAAAGCAAGGGAAAACCAAAAATAAAATAAGTGATAGCTTCTATTTAAGCCATTTGGCTTATTTTTCTGCTTTTTCAAAAATAAATTTTCAATTTTATATTTTTCTTAAGTTCCTAAAATATTAAAATAGTTTTAGAAAAAATTTCATAATTTTCTCATTAGATTTAGTATTTATAATAATTAATTTAATTTTAATTAGTTTTAATTAAAAAACCAAAAATGAATTTCCTTTCTACTTAATTTTAATCTCTAGTACTTTTTTTATATTTTTCCTAGCTTTTATAATTAATAAAGTATTTTTAGAAAATAATTAATAATTTTACTGTTCATTTAGTATTTTTCATAATTAAATTAGTTTAAATAGGTTTTAAGTAATAAATAAGTAAATAATTATTAAAATAGCTTAATTTTAATTTTTATAAACTTTTTATAATTTTTTAGGATTCCTATAATGGTTAATTAGTTTTTTAAAAAATTCTATAATTTTGTAAGTCACTTTAGTATTTTTCTTAATTTAAATTATTTTAAATTAGTTTTAAATAATAATTAAATAGTTTTTAATTAATATTAAATAATAAAATAATCAAAAAAAAATAATTTTCTTTTTTATAAAATTCTTTTTTAATACAAAGTTTGTAAAAAAGTCATTTTCACCCCCTCTAGTTTATTTTTGCGTAAATCTCACCTTTTTCTCTATACGCAAATACGTTTGATTTATGTTTTAAGTTTAATTACGTATCTGTTTTCTGTAATTGTTAATACTGTTAACTTAGCTTAATGTAATCATTTCCAATAGTATAAATCAATCCAAATCATATTCTTGTTACTTTCCAAATCGCTGAATCCCTCAAACATTTTCCAAAATACAATTTCAATCTCGTTGGGACATAACGACCCGGGAAAACACTGTGCTTACACCGGATCTTAAATTGATCACTCTCTCCCTTACTGCTTGACCTGTTGACCATTCCTGGTTAATCTGTGAGGTTGGTTTGGGAGGAGTCAAATTTGGCGTCACTGCCGGGGATCGAACCCGGGTCACCCACTTAACAGGCGGGTCACCCGGGGAGGTTGTTGCGTGTTTTAAAAACGTTTAGCAGTTTAGTGATTTTCAAAACCCTCCTTGTACAAATTTCACCACTTTGTAAATTTTTGTAAAAATCAAAATCATATCAGAAAAAGTCATCAACACTTTTCCTAAAGTGTTAACAACACAAAAAAAAAAAAAAAATCATAAACAACAAAACAAATCGTGAAGTTAAATTACTTTGTATTATTTAAGATTACAACCTATACAGGTGATAAAGGTAAGTTCTGACATTAAATAGCAAACTGAAAAGAGATCCATTCTTCTCTTCCGCCACCCTGCGAGTAATCTTAAAGGAAACGATTTCGGTTAATGAATCGATCCAAAAATAAATTCCAAAAAGTTTTTTTTCACACACACCCACAAAAAACCAAAAACATTTTGTTTTCTTGTTTAATAATTACATAAAAGACACTATCGAGAAACATTCGACAGAATACTACCTAACTGGGGGTATGAACATTAATAAGTTCGCAAACTAAAGATTAAAACTTGCCTTTGTATCCTTGTGAATTGGTGTTCCTTTTTCAAAGAACCATTCATATTGTGATTATTGGTTTAAGTTCTATGTTGTTTTGCCTCGGTCTTGTTTTAATTAGTTTTGTTTTTAGTACATGCGCACTCGTTCACAAACAAAGCGTAATCATCAAAGAAACGTAACTGAGTTACGTAGAGTTATTGAAGAACCAATCATAAAAATGGACGAAGGGCCCCCACCACCCCCACCTGACCCTCCCAAGGATGAAACAGCTCCCGATCTCCGAAAGATGGAGGAGTTGTGTCATCCTACCATGCACAGGAGAGGTGGACCATTGCACCACTCACTATTGAAGCCACAGATTTTGGACTCAAGCACCACATGATCCAGCAAGTCCAAAATTCATGCCAGTTCAATGGATTGCCGTGTGACGTTGCTAACATGCATCTCGACAAATTTTTAACTGTCACCCAGAGCATGAAACAAAAAGGCGTCACCGAAGACGACCTTCATTTGTATCTTTTCCCATACTCTCTCACTCGTCATGCAACTGCCTGGTTCGATCATCTTCCTAAGAATTCGATCCACACTTTTGATGAAATGGTTACCAAATTCTTTGGAAAATACTTTCCACCATCCATGATAACTAAGCTAAGAAATGATATCAGCAACTTCAGACAGCTTCCCGACGAATCCTTATTTGAGGCATGGGAACGCTATAAACTAGCAATTGATCGATGTCCCAATCACAATATGCTTCTTGTCACCATTACCGATACCTTCTATAATGGTTTGACACTTCGTCATTGTGACACCATCAATGCTGCTGCTGGGGCACCTTTATGAAAAGGGCCCCTGAAGAGTGCTACGATTTAATCGAAAACATGACTGCCTATCACAATTTTTGGGATTCCTCAGCTGAGAGGAATGACTCATGTAAATCCATCACTCCAGCAAACAATGATATAGCTGACCTTGCCAAAAAGCTTGATGATTTGTCTGTTGTAGTTTTACGTATCCATCAGCCAAATCAAAATCTTCATGTCAAAGTTGTCAGCTCAAGTTGTGAAACTTGTGGTGGTCCACACCCGTACACTGAGTGCCTAGCCTCTGGTGGCTTCACTTATGAAAACGTGTACGCAGCTAAAGGTTCCTACAATGCGGGGGGTAATTCTTACCAACCACAAGGGGACCATAATCTTTTGAGCTACCGTTCCAATAACTACCTTGGACCACCAGGTTTTAATCAATCTCAAAATCAAAATGCCCAAAACCGGAACCACAATTTTAATCAGAATCAGAACCAAAATCGAATGAACCAAGGTTTCCATAACCAAGGGAATTTCCATTCTGGTCAAAACCAGGTTTTCCAAAATCAAAACCAAGGAAATTTTAACCATAATCAAGGTCATGGTAATTTTAATCAAGGTAATAATTTCCAACAGGGTAATTTTCAGTAGGGTAACAATTTTCAGGGTCATAACAACCAACATTAGGGAAATTTCTAGAATAACCGAGCTCAAAATTTTCCAAACCAAACTCAAGCCATTGTTCTGACTAGACCATCATCTGATGAGTTGTTGAAACAGTTTATGAAATCCCAAGAAGAATTGAACAAATTTTCGGTCAGCAATATTTCTGAACTTAAGAAGTCTTTATATGATCGACCCTCGGGCTCAGGTACACTACCGAGCAAGACGATCGCTAACCCGAGGGGCGATGTAAAGGCGATCACAACCAAAAGTGGAGTTTCTTATAAAGGACCCACGGCTGCATCTGCCTCTTCTCCTACCCAGGTAGAGGAACGTGAAACTAGGGCTACAACGGACACGGTAATTCCTACTAACAACGGAGGTACCAATGACGTCCCTCCTCAGTTATCCCGGTCCCAACCCCCAAAACAAGGGTCGTATTTGAAACTCCCGAGAACCCCGTTGAAATTCTGAAACCCAACCCTAAACCTTCAATTCCATATCCTTCACGTTTACAAGATCAAAAGCTCCGTGAAAAGTAAATCATCAGATGGAAAAAATTTTCCAAAATTTTCAAAATCTACATTGTGATATCAGCTTCGTGGATGCTATTCTTTTGATGCCCAAATTTGCATCAACAATCAAAAACCTATTGAGCAATAAGGAAAAACTGTTCGAGATGGCAAAAACTCCACTCAATGAAAACTGCTCTGCAGTTCTGTTGAAATAGCTTCTGGAAAAGCTGGGAAATCTGGGGAAATTTCTAATTCCATGTATTTCTCAGGAATGTTTGAATGCTATGCCTTGGCCGATCTTGGTGCTAGCATCAACCTGATGCCTCATTCAGTATGGAAGAAACTCTCTCTTCCGGAACTCACTCCCACCTGCATGACTCTTGAGCTTGTAGACCGTTCAATATCTCGTCCACTCGGCATTGCCGAAGTCGTATTTGTGAAAGTGGGAAAGTTCCATTTTCCAGCAGACTTCGTGATTGTTGATTTTGATGCTGATCCAAGGGTTCCTCTCATTCTTGGAAGAAGATTCCTAAGGGCAGGTCGTGCTTTGATCGATGTATTTGATGACGAAATCACATTACATGTTGGTACGGAAGCAATAACTTTCAACCTTGATCAAACCTCGAGGTACTCTTCCAATTATGACTCGGTTTCAATTAACCGCATCGATGTTGCTGCCGAAGAGTACTCTCAAGAATTCCTTAGTTTCACCGATAATTCTCCGAGTGACAATTCCACTCCCTCCTCTCAACCTATAGTTTCCAATTCTTCTCCTTCCCTCACTCCGTTTGAGGGAAGTGACTTCGTCTTAGAGGAAATAAAGGGCTTTCTCAAAAGTGATTCGATTCCCGAGGGAATTGATAACCAAGAGGTTGACCCGGAATGGGATATCCTTCTTCTTGAGAAGTTGCTCAATGAAGATCCCTCTCCTCCTCCTGTTCTTCCACAAAAACTTCATAAAGAGGAAATCAAATATGTTGAGAAAACTGATGAATTTCCTGAGGTCGAGTTTAAGGATTTACCTCCTCATCTTGAATATGCATTTTTGGAGGGTGAAGATAAATTACCCATCATAATTGCTAAAGACTTGAAAGATGAGGAGAAGACTGCTCTCATAAAGGTTTGGAAATCCCACAAGCAAGCAATTGCGTGGAAACTCTCCGATTTCAAGGGTATTAACCCTGAATTTTGTACTCACAAAATCTTAATGGAGGATGATTTCAAACCAGAAGTACAACAACAGAGACGGGTTAATCCTAAATTCATGAGGTTATCAAGCAAGAGGTTCTCAAACTTCTTGATGCCGGATTGATTTACCCTATCTCTGATAGTCCTTAGGTTAGCGCCATTCATTGTGTTCCAAAAAAGGGTGACATTACTGTTGTCACAAATGATGAAAACGAGTTAATTCCAACTCGAGTACTATTGTTTCCTTGACGGTTTCTCGGGTTACTTTCAGATTCCCATTGATCGACAGGATTAAGAAAATACCACATTTACGTGCCCCTACGAAACTTTTGCCTACAGACGTATGCCTTTTGGCTTAGGTAATGCTCCAGGCACGTTCCAAAGGTGCATGATGGCCATATTCCATGACATGATCGGGAAAACTATGGAGGTCTTTATGGATGACTTCTCGGTCATTGGGGATTCTTTCCAATCTTGTCTCCCCATTTGGAAAACATGCTAAAACATTGTAAAGAAACAAACTTATGTCTAAATTGGGAGAAGAGTCACTTTATGTCAAAGAGGGCATTGTCCTCGGCCATAAGATTTCCAAACATGGGATTGAGGTTGATAGAGCTAAAGTTGATGTTATAGCGAAACTACCTCCTCCCACTACTGCCAAAGGTGTCAGGAGTTTTCTCGGGCATGCCGGTTTCTATCGAAGATTCATTCAGGATTTCTCAAAAATAGCCCGGCCTATGACCCATCTTCTTGAAAAATATGCTCCCTTCATCTTCTCTCCCGAGTGCATTGAAGCTTTTCAAACTCTCAAGAATAAGCTTACTGAAGCACCCATCCTTGTTGCCCCCGATTGGGACCTGCCCTTTGAACTTATGTGCGATGCTAGTGACTTTGCAATAGGTGCAGTCGTAGGGCAACGTAAAAAAAAAAACACTTTCAGCCTATATATTATTCCAGTAAAACTATGACTGAAGCTCGAACTCACTATACCACTATGGAAAAAGAACTATTAGCCATGGTGTATGCTTTTGAGAAGTTTCGGCCATACTTAATCCTGACCAAATGCATAGTGTATACGGACCACTCAGCTTTAAAATACCTCTTTGCTAAACAAGACGCAAAGCCGAGATTGCTCCGATGGGTTCTCCTCCTACAAGAATTTGATATCATCATCCGTGATAAAAAGTGTTAGGAATACGTTTATTCATATGAAGACTTGGTCACCCCGAGTATAGTTTAGCATTTTGTAGTTCGTAGTATTAATCGTATTAGTTAGTATGTAGTTTAATATTAGTTAGTATTTGTGAAGTCGGGTCGGGTCTTTACCCACTGTCAGCTTGATCTATAACCCGTTTTATGGGGCGTTTTGTTTCTTTGTATAAATACCCCTCTCCACTAGTGGAGAGGGTTGGACCTTTCACTTGCAATCTAACCTTTCACAAATTTCTTTCAAAGGCTCCCAACTTCTCTGTCTAACTTCTCTCTAGAATTCTTTACATTTAATCATCCTAAACACAATACCATACATGTTTACACATTAGAGTATATTACAATTGGTATCAAGTGCCATGGTTCTATCCTAGGATTCGTGGTATGCTCGGATTTATAACTTGGTTTGTGTGTTTAGGTTGGTTCGACTTTGTTTAGTGGTTTTCTCATTTGTTTGATCTCGTTAGGTGTAGTTTTTTGTATTTTTCTTGTACTTTCTTGTTTAGAAGTGTTGTAGACATCTTGTGTTGCTTTTGGTTTAGTCATTTCATCATTCTAGTGGACTTTGGAGGATTTTCGTGGGGTATTTCTTACCAGCGAGTTGGCAGTTCATGGTAAAGGGTTGGCAGACTTTTCTGGCAATTTGTGTGTAGCGATTTGGCGTTTTACAGTTTCGGGGTATAAAGCCAAACCGCTAGATAGTGACGTTTTTGTCTTACTATTCTAGCGAGTTGCTAAATCTAACGAGTTGGTGGTGTCAGAGAGTTGATCAGCATAGCGATTTGATCTGTTTTAGCGAGTTGATTTGTTTTCAGCGTGTTAGCATTCTAGCGAGCTGGTGGCGTCAGAGAGTTGATCAGCATAGCGATTAGATCTGTCTTAGCGAGTTGATTTGTTTTCAGCGTGTTAGCATTCCAGCGAGTTGGTGTGGTCAGAGAGTTGATCAGCATAGCGAGTTGATCAGTTCCAGCGAGTTGATATATTTCTAGCGAGTTGATTTGATTCAGCGAGTTGGCTAGTATTCTGCGAGTTAGTAGTTTAGCAACTTGGGTTTTGTAGCGGGTTGCTTGCCTATTTAGCGAGTTGTTGAGTAGTGTTAGTGATTTGGTTCAGTGTCAATAGTGTAACTTGTGTGCTGTTGCGACTTAAGTTGTTATGACTAATACAACAGTAACTTGATGTTGTGAGACTACGCTCACGACTTGACTTGTTATTTGTTGAGCTGTTGTGACATGACTTGTTGCGACCAAACACGAATTATATTTTTGACCAAAACCTAGTACTAAGACTTATTCATTTACCACATCATGGCAAGTACTTCCTCAGATGACATTTAAGCTGCAGGGTTAGATACCCGTCCTCCAATGCTAGACAGAACTGGCTATGAATCATGGGCCCAAAGGATTCGTCTCTATTGCTTGGGAAAGGAAAATGGTGTTAACATCTTGAAATCCATTGATGAAGGACCCTTTCAAATGGGCAACACTAGAGACACTGTTGCAACTAATGAAAATCAAGCAGCTGTAATTGGTCCAGACAGACCTCGCATCTACAATGATTTATCTGATGAAGAAAAGAAACATTATGATTCTGACATCAGAGCATCAAATATTGTCATTCAAGGGCTTCCTAAAGATATCTACAAACTCATCAACTACAACACAGAAGCCAAAGCAGTTTGGGACAATGTGAAAATGCTGCTTGCCGGGTCTGATTTAACCAAATAAGACCATGAATCTCAGCTGTATGATGAATTTGAGCACTTCAAGATGAATCCTGGCAAAAGCAACACTAACTATTACGTTAGGTTTCACAAGCTGGTCAATGATATGAGGATCATTAAGATGACAATGCCTAACATTCAGCTTAACTCCAAATTTGTGAATAACATGGCACCTGAATGGGATAGGTTTGTTATGGCTGTTAAACTCGACAAAGGTCTCAGGGATACTAATCATTGTAGGGATCTAAACCTTGATAGATCTCTTGAGCCAATGGATCGTTAGCTTACCAATGTAATCACTAGTAATGCTAAGTAGACAAACTCTGTATGCTTGTAATTATTGCGGAATATAATAACAAACACTATTACTAAACTTTGATCCTCTATGGATCTATATTGCTTTTACTAATCGTACTAAAACTTTGTTAAGACCCGTACCTATTACAATGACCTAGGGTTCCTTATATACTAGTGGAAACCCTAAACTTTCTTTCAAGAAACGAATAAAAATAAATTAAACAAAGATATTCTACATATCTTGTACTAAAATAGATATTCTATAAAGTTCTATCTACGGATTATGTCCATCCGTAGAATCTCTGAAATATCCGCAGTATCAAGTCTTCAGCAGAATCTAGTCTTCCGCAGTAACTCGTCAGCAGTATCTTTCAGCAGTAACTTGACTTTGACAAAAATCCTTACAATCCTCCCCTAATCTTGAATTTGACAGTGTTAAGTTCAAGATTTCTTGATAGATCGCCAAAAGCACCAATAAAAGGATTGAGGATGAACACCAGCAGCAAAGAATCAACAGAATAAGAATCTCTATGATCACCAAGAATTGAAAAGCACCATTCTTTGCAGCAACATAAGACTAAATGTACATCAAAACATATAAGTTACAGACTATTCTCATCACATCCAGGTGTGTTAACTCCTGTGAGAGGTGAATCATAGAAAATAATGGATTTGATGTCTCTTTACCAATAGCCATCACTACTGGAGTAGCCAAGTGTTCAAAGGTACACTGATAACCACATGATTTTTAGCAAATCATCAGCTATAAACGGATTTGATATGTCTTTACCTGTAGCCGTTTGCTCAGGACTAGTCAATTATTGATGAATAATCATCTTGGTCAATTGAATACCAAATATGGTTTTCCACTACCTTTACCACAAGCCATATACATGTGGGCTAGCCAATTATTTGGAATCCAGAAAGGAAAAATCCATGGTCAATTGACAACCATTTCAACTACTCAACAATAAAGCATAGGTGAGTTGAAAACCATATGATTTTGAGCAAACCATTACAGCTATCAACAGATTTGATGAGTCTTTACCAAAGCTGTACCCTTTGGACTAGCCAACTTTTTGATGGAATAGTCAACATCAGGCAAGTTGATGACCAGAAAGAGTGTGATAATAATCAACACCAAACCTGCAGACAACATACACAAAACTTATACAAATATGTTAGTTTTTTTTTTTTTTTTTTTTTTTTTTTTTTTTTTTTTTTTTAAAAAAAAAAAAAAAAAAAAAACTAAAAATAAACAATAGACAATTAAATACAATACCAAGATCAACTCATTGCAGATATGAATCCATCTGAATACCATGCTTTGTTGCTAACTCCTTCTTAGTCAAAATACTTCTTCTGATGAACCTGACCAATTGTTCAGCAAGATGAAGATCATTTGCAGTCATATCTAAAGGAACAGATAGCTTTACTTCCAGCATGAGATTCATAACTTCCTTTGTGATTGGATAGAGAACATCAGCCCAGCAATATAAAGTCTTTCCAGTGGTTGTAACAATCATGTGAACATTAGGTAGGGGAAAGAACTTCCAATAGTCAACTACCCATGTACTTTGACCTTTCCATGCTTCAAACCTTATACCAGAATGACCTTTATAAGAATCACCTAGAATCTGCAAATCACCCATTAAATATATCCCAATATTATCAGGAGAATGAGTTTGATAATACTTGGTAACCCAATCATAAAGTGAGAGAAGATCTTGTTTGTCCACCATATATAAAATTTGACTCAGAAATAAGAATGTCTTGGTAGATCCATCTTGTCTAGTTATGACATTCACTTGACCAAGCTCAGAGTCAACAACTTCCCACTTCACAATTTTCTCCCATACAACAGTATCTTGACCATCATCAGAAGCATAATCAAGAAAAGTTGTACTATCTTCCAAAGGAATATCTTTTGGAGCCTTTCTCTTGATAGCTCTAGTCTTTCTCCTAGTACCAGTAACAGGAATAGAAGGACCATCATCAGATTCTTGTTTAGGTACTTGATTGGAAATATCAGCAGGAACATCTGCAGAAGCATCATCATCATCATCAGGTACATCAATTGGAGTATCTGCTGAAGCATCATTGGTAACATGTGGAGCTTCAGTGGTATCAAGATGAGATTCAGTATTATCATGATGAGAACCAGTAGGAATCTCATCCACAGGAGCATCAGGAGTATCAACATTCTGAGGTAAGACTGAAGAAAAATGGACATTCTCCTGACCACCATGAAATATGCCAACACGTCCTTGTGGTCTAACAAAGGAACAAGCTAAGAAGAAAAAACATGATGTGCCTCCACCAAGTTCATCATCATCTGAAGATCTTCCACCATATCCTTCTGAGATTGATGATCCTAATTATCAGAGAGAGTTGGAGAGAAAGTGGAATGAATTAGAGAGTGCAAATCAAGTTCGCAATCCTGATGAGTCTCTCATCTTCTTTACATCTTCTGATGAAGAGAATGATGTGAATGATGAACTGTACATTCCTACAACTTCTGATAAGCCTCAATCATCACGTCCAAAGAAGAGAAAAAGGAACTCCCCATTACCAAAGACAAGAAAGGTTGTATTAGGTTTACCCTGTCCTCAGTGGCATGGACTTTTCAACATCAACAACAAAGGCAAAAAGAAGGCTGTGGAAGACAAGGGCAAGAATAAAATAGAATAGGGATTTGGTTGTATGTCATGCACTTTCATTATCTTGTATTGTCCTTCTGAAGAATCAATAAGATTTGGTTTGTTTTTATGATTACTTGTTTGAATTCTTCTGAGTAGTATTCCCTTGAATAATTTAAACTTGTCTAATCCATCAGCAGGAACACACTTTAACAATAAGATAAATAGTATCAGCAGCATGAGGGTCAAACCATTGACTTTCATCCGTAGTATCCAGTCAAGTGGACAACTTGCACACTTAGTAATTGCTGCTGACTCAACTACCTCCCATTAACTTACATTAACTAGCAATAAACCCACATCAGTTCTTTAAAAGAAGTCTTCAAGTCATAATCAACTCACCATTCCACAAGTAACATAACCTCTTATTTCACACATATACACCATGAATCCATTCCCCAATGTCATTGAGATTTCTTCTGACTCATCAAACTCTACATTTGACATTCCTCAAATACAAAGATCATACTACTATTTGACTGAAGGTCCTTCAGACTTATGTCCATCCCCAACCTCATCAGAGGAAACCACTGAATTTGCAGAAGCACCAGCTCCTCTAGCAATGATTGTCCCTGACTTCACCCCTGTCACTGCATTCTTAACAAGTGAACTGGTAAGAGTTTGTTCAGAGATGGGAAGGATCTCTGTCCCTGAAGAGCCACATTCCTCAGGCAAAAGAAAAAGTCCATTGAAGGTGGTTCTTGGTCTTGCAGCTCCCAAATTCTGGAACAAGGACATGCAATCCAGAGGAATCCATAAGAAGATGCCAGACCCAAAGGACTTGGGTAAAGGGAAACGAAAAATGGGTTAGGCTGTTTGTTGAGGTTGTGTTGGTGGTTGATTCTAGTTAAGGGATGTGGTGGTAGGATGGTGGATGTTTGTCTTATAACTGTTTATGTAATCTGTGTTTCTTCTGATGACTGATCATGATGTACCAAGCTTGTCATGAATAAATAAAATTTACTTTTAAGTCTTGACATCCTATTCCACTGAATGTAGACCATAGATCATTAGCAGGAACATGACCTGACCACAGCAATTGGCACAAAACACAAAAGCACAAAAGAACAACCATGAAATGTTACAAAATTAGTAAAACCTGCAAAAGAAAGTTAGTAAACATAATAATCTACATTAATACAACATGTATAATCCTTTCCTGAGGCATATGCCTCCCCTGAGGCTTATGCCTCCCCTCAAACATTGCATTCAGGGTTGACCATCCCAATGTTAACAACTAGGTGATTAAACCTAGGTCCATCAAAAGCTTTTGTTAACAAATCAGCCACATTATCATCAGTATGGATTTTAAGCACTTGAATTAGATGCTTCTCATTTGCATCTCTTATAAAGTGGTGCCTAATTTCAATGTGTTTGGTTCTCTGATGAAAAACAGGATTTTTAACAATGGAAATAGTACTCTAATTATCAATGTAGATTTTAGTGTTCATAAAGTTAAACCCATAATCCAACATCTGATTTTGAATCCAAAGTACCTGACCACAGCAATTGGCAGCTGCCACATACTCTGCTTCAGTAGTAGAAGTAGCCACAATGGTTTGTTTCTTGCACTGCCAAGAGATGAGTCTTCTTCCAAGAAATTGACAACCTCCTGTTGTGGATTTCCTATCCAAATTAGCTCCAGCATAGTCACTGTCACTATAGGCTTCCAACACAAATGGTGATTCCCTTGGGTACCAAAGGCCTAGTTTGGGTTGGCCCTTTATGTACTTGAAGATTTTCTTCACTGCATTGAGATGTGAAGTCAGTGGAGTGACTTGATGCCTTGAACAAGCACTGACAGCAAAGGTAATATCAGGCCTAGAAGCTGTGAGATACATGAGTGAGCCAATCATGGACCTATAGAGATGAACATTCACAGCCTCATCTTGCTCATTTGGATTTTTAAGCTTGGGTGGTTCATAAGGAGTGGTAGCAGTCCTCAAAAGTTCAAAGTCAAACTTTTTCAAAATATCTTTACCATATTTCTCCTGATGAATAAAGATCCCTTCAGGGTGTTGTTTGACTTGCAGCCCTAAGAAAAATGTTAACTCCCCCATTGCACTCATTTGAAACTCACCTTTAATCAAATCTTCAAATTCCCTGCACCATGCTTCCTTTGTGGATCCAAATATGATGTCATCCGCATAAACTTGTACTAGAATGATGTCCCTGGAGTTTTTCTTGATAAAGAGAGTCTTATCAATAGCACCTCTTCGATATCCATGCTCCAAAAGAAAAGTAGACAATCTAGCATACCATGCTCTTGGTGCTTGATGAAGTCCATAAAGTGCCTTGACAACTTTGTAAACCTTTTTAGGATGATGGGGGTCTTCAAAGCCTTGTGGTTGAGTAACATACACCTCCTCCTCTATTTTTCCATAGAGAAATGCACTCTTGACATCCATCTGATAGACCTTAAAGCCCATATAAGAGGCAAAGGCCAAAAACAGTCTAATAGCCTCAACCCTAGCCACTGGTGCAAAGACCTCAGTATAGACAATACCTTCTTCTTGTCTGAAACCTTGAGCCACTAATCTTGCTTTATTTCTGACCACAATACCTCTAGCATCCCTCTTGCATTTTAAGATCCACTTTGTCCCAATTGCAAATTTTCCTGCAGGTAGATCAACTAGTATCCAAACATCTTGATTCTTGAATTGTTGCATTTCTTCCTGCATAGCTTCAACCCAACTAGGTTCACACAAAGTCTGTTTAATGCTTGTGGGTTCAACCTGAGACAAGAAACAAGCAAATAAACAATGCTTCTGATCTGTGTGGTTGTCTCTCTTCTGAGTGGATACATAGGTCAAAAATGCACATTGCCCAAACTTGGTATTTTTAATGGCACTCCTGGTGAGTACCAT